>CAJPIZ010002858.1:0-12774 GCA_905368565.1 Medioppia subpectinata
CTGCATGAAATAGCGTTTAAATCAATATAATGGCATTTATCAAAAAAATTTGCCATCCATTTTAACCTAGTAATTTTAGACTCCGACCACTTAATGAACGCGCCAATAGATTTTTAAAATTATTTATTTATATTATATGTTTAACAATTTGTATATTCTGTGTAGACAGAACTGGTAACTTACTTAAATTTTGTTAGATAATGTTTATTTCAATAAGACTAACAATGAATCTTAGCTTAAATTATATTAACTATAAAGTTATAATAACTTTAAAGATTTTATTTCTATAATAAACATTAAATATTAGAATCTACAATTACCTAATAATTGAAATATAATAAAATTACATTATTAATTTAATATAAAGGCTAATAAACAAACGGCAGTTAGCGATTCATAAATTCATCAATGTTTAAATATTAGTAATGTTTTGAGTTATAGATATTAATAATTAAACATTTGTGAATTTATGAATCGCTTACTGCCGTTTGTTTATAAGCCATTCATATGATTAATATACTGGTATTAATAGTTGTAAAAATTGTCTGTGACATTTTGAATAACATTTTTATTGCCAAGTTTATTTAGGTTACTGCTGTCCAAAAAGGAGGAAACAAGTGGGGGAAAGCCAGCTGGATCGTTTGACACGGGTATAAAATTTACCGTATTTACAATCGCCAACGATTTTGCGCTAACCCGGATCAATTCAGACGAGTTTAACGGACAAACACTAATCGGATTAGAAATATCCAATTGCCCAGCGATTGATAATGGTCCAAATGACACAGAAATATTTGCCATGATTAACAAACAACAAATGTTAAAATGGGTATACCTTAGCGATTGTAATCTAGCTACAATACCGGCACACGCATTTACCAATTTAAAGTACCTTGAGTATATTACGCTTAAAGGGAACTCGATCAAATCAATTGGCGCGAGGCCATTTTTAATGTTGCCCAGGGTGAAAACAGTTTACATATGGCTCACATCAATAGCTACAATACAAAGCAATGTATTAGTGTTTAACACAACAGCATCGGAATTGAGAGTTCATTTTTACGATAACCCCAGTATTAATAGCGCCAGTTTTGAGCAAGGTGCCCTGATAAATTTTGGTCATAGTAAAGTTACGTTATATTTGAAAATGGTCAATAATAAGCATCAATGGGCGTATTTGGATGAGGGTGTTTTTTGGCCATTTTTTTGCTTTAAATAATAATAACAAGGTTTATATATACCGATTGACTATTGATTGTCACAACAAACAAAACGAATGGCTAAAACGGGAGCCAATAATTGCTGGTCATTTGTACCAGGATGACTCGCATAATCATTTGCTCAGACACGTTGAATGGCAGCACCCCAATTGCAGTGGGGTGGTTTAAAAAATATTTTTTACCAAATAAATAAATATTTATTTTGAACAATAAGCTTGGTTACACACATTGCTTAAATTAGCATAATTATTTTTTTGAATAAATTGTAATTAATCTAGCATTTATACATTGTTTTTAACGTAACAATGTCCAACGGACTCATTACTTTCATACGTGTAATATCGTTTGTAGGTGCATGCTTGGATACTAAAGTAGTTGCATTATTTTTGCTAAATGCTTTCTTCCCATAGAGCATGATGGAACTATAATCAAACTTAGTGTACATTTTGAACATTGGCATGGTCTTTTTCTGAAAAGGTTTTTCTTTGCCTGGTTTGATGTTGGCCCAAATAACCTCCACATAACTATCTCGGTCAGGTCTTGAATGTTCATGTTTAAAACCCAGCGCGTGTAACAGCTCGTGGATTATTGTTCGTCCGAAACAATTGGGGGCTAATTGTAGGTCTTGTTTACCGCCAATTCGACCAACCATTGAATAACACCTAGGTCAAAAATAATTTGTATTGAATTATAATTTTAATTATTTAAATAAACTTAATAAATGCTGTAACCATGTGCCCACAAATGACATGGACTAATATTATTTTTATTTGATTTGCTTGCAAACATGCTTGCCCTTAAATTATCCATCTATTTAATTATTAAATTGAACATGATAATCTAAAACATACATACTTATCACCTGCGTGAACATAAATATAATCCGCTTCATTTGATCTAGTTTTAAATTTAATGCATGGATTGTTCTTGCTAATTCCAGACATTGCATTAATTATGTTAGTTTTTTTACTAGCTGAACAATTAATTATAAATTATTTGCCTAATTAATATTAGTAATTAAATTTTGTTACAGTACCCAACAAATTGTCAATTACATAGTAAACGGTCCCATTTGGCCAAAGCTTTTTTAGACCTTGTTTTAAACCAAAACCTCTTTTGACTCTCATATTAAATGGATGTCCATTTAAATTGTTTATAAACGTGATAATATATACTATTTTCAAAATTGTAAAATACACATACATGGTTGGAAATTTGAAGTAATCTAATTGTTTTTTATTTTTAATATTTAGTATAATTGACATTTTAATTAATCATGTTAAATTAAAAAATAATAATTAGTATTAATTGTTTGTATTGTGAAATAAAGTCTTTGTTGTCTTTTATATTTTAGATTATGTATACAATATTGATATTATATATTAAATAATACAATGAAAATAATACCAGTATAACACATTGTAGTACTGTATAATGATTATACTAATGATCTATTTGTTATTTCCAAACCAACTGAGCAAATAATGAATTGATTGAACAATATAATTTAGCCTGCTTATCTTTTGTTATATAAACCAGATTTAAAAAATAAATAGCTGAAATCAATTTACTAAATAATTATTAACATACTAGTACAGATATTTTTAACATAATATTGAATATGTTTGACAATAATAGTTGTGAAGTAATTAATGTTCCCTAATTGTAATCACGTGTATTTTCAAAAATAATTTTACGATTTATAATTAATAAATTAACAAAGTAACTTTTTAAATAAATTATAATTAATCTAGCATTTATACATAGCTTTTAACGTAAATATATCAAGCGTGCTCATTATTCTCATATATTTAATATCGTTTGTAGGTGCTTGCTTAGATATTAGAGTAGTTGCATTATTTTTGCCAAATGATGTTTTCCCATAGAGCATGATGGAAGTATAATCAAACTTAGTGTACACTTTGTACATTGACATGGTCTTTTTCTCAAAATTATGTTCGGTGCCTGGTTTGACGTTTGACATAATGACCTGCACGTAATCATCTCGGTCAGGTCGAGAATGTTCATGGTTAAAACCCAGCGCGTGTAACAACTCGTGGGTTACTTTTCGTCCTATGAAACAATTGGGCGCTAATTGTAGATCTTGTTTACCACCAATTCGGCCAATTTTTGATTGACATCTAGAATAGAAATAATTTATGTTGTAATTGTATTTATTTTCAAAAATTAACAAATTAAACAAATTACACTGAATAAACTTAAAGACCAGCTGCACAAAGTGATTGTGGTAGTAAGTTTGTATTTTAAAAAGACATTTATGCACTTTATAAAGATGATTGTTTTAAAATAATTTAGCTATTCAATTAAAAAAATTAAATATGGTCATTTAAAAAATGCATACTTATCGCCTGTGTGAATATAAACATAATCCGCTTCATTTGATCTAGCTTTAAATTTTACGCAATGATTTTTCTTGCTAATGCCAGACATCGCATTTATAATTTTAGTTTTATTTTTAGCTGTATATTTAATTAGAAATTATTTGCCTGGTTAATATTACAAATCTAAATGTGTTGCATTACCTAATGAATCGTCGATTACATAGTAAACGGTCCCATTTGGCCAAAGTCTCTTTTGACCGTGTTTTACACCAAAACCTCTCTTAACCCTCATATTAAATGGATTTCCATTTAAATAAGTATTAAACATGGTAATAAATACTATAATCAAAATGGTAAAATTCGTATACATTATTAGAACTAATAACAATTTAGATTTTTAATAATTTTAAATATTTTTGAAAATTAATTGTAAATAGTATTCTAAATTATTAACATTTTAACTGATCATATGATATTACAAAATGATAATCAGTATCAATTATGTGCTTTGTACAATAAAATGTTTATTGTTATCTATTATTCATATTTGTGTATTCAATGGTATTGTCAATTCATTATTATATTATATAATGAAGATAACATCAGTATAAGTTATATATAAAGCTTCCATTTTCCGGGACTACAAACATCCAAATTCGGGAATTAAAAGACCAAAATCGGGAAAATTCGGGAAATACGATTTTACTCAATTATAACACAATCATTATACATATAAATCATTTAGAAATGAATCATATTTGATAATGACATGAAGTTTGAGCATTTTTCAGACTTCTATCTCTAAAAATAATCTTAAACTGAGAGAAAGAACGCTAGACTTAGACGGAGATAATCAATATATATTTTGTAAGACAACTTGTGAATTACAAAACATGTTTTAATTTCAGTTATATTCAGTTTAGAATTTTATTAAGAATTTTGGTGAAATATTAAATCAAATCAAATCATATTTTATTTAGAGAGTCAATCATATATTATAGTTATTAAATAAATAATTTTCGTTGAAAAATATCTTAATTCGGGAATATTTGCCATTAAAATAGACTTTTCGGGAATTTTCTCAATAATATGCTAAAATCGGGAATTCCCGAATTAAATAGTTAACAAAATCATCGGGAATTATATACCATAATAATAGACCAAAAATATATAAGTTTTATTTTAGGGAAAAATCGGGAAAATAAAACTTATATATTTTTGGTCTATTATTATGGTATATAATTCCCGATGATTTTGTTAACTATTTAATTCGGGAATTCCCGAAATTTAGAAGCCTTAGTTATATATTATAAATTTACTTTATAACATATTAGACAAATCTATTTGATTTGCAATTTTCAAACCACTAAACAAATAATGAATTGATTGATCAATATAATTTAGCATGTTTATTATTTTGCCATATACGTCAGAATTTAAAAACACATAAATATCAAATAAATAAAATTTATTGAATAAATATTAAACAAATACATACTAACATATTAACTACATACTAGTACGGATACATTTAACGTAATATTAAACATGTTTGGCAATATAAGTGGTACAACAATTAATGTTTTTTAGTTGCAACCTCATGTATTTTCAAAAATAATATCACAATCATTGAGATAATCTATAAATATAAATACAATAAATATGCTTTTAGCAAAATTAAATCACTTACTTCATATCCCCTAAAATTATTAATAATAAATAATTTCCAACAATTAAATCCAACATTTTTACCACATATTTGTTCCATCAAATTATTCACCTAATCCAAATAATTGTATCCCATTAAATAAAATAGAAATATATAAACAAAATTACTTTAAACTTTAGGGCTAAGGATTTACGTCTAGACGAAAATAAATAACGGTTTAATAGCTTGTAGGTTACAAACGGCTCTTTATAAACGTGATTAGATATGGTAATAATAAATGACATCATTATTAAATACATTACTAGATAAAGTGCAAGTATGATCCTAATAATTAGATTGGCCATGGTGCCTAAAAATGCCATGTATGCCAGCATTATTAAAACAGTTATTACTAAAGTTAGATAATAAATAAGTCATTCAAAAGTTATCCCATATTGTTGTCCGTCGATTGTAAGGTCTGATAGCGTTGGCACATCCAATACTTGGCCGCCCGAACGCATACACCATACCAGAGGTCTGAAAGTATAAGCCCAGTACGTGAGTAGCCGTACACAAGTATACAACATAGCTAGGCGTCGAGCATACCATATATGTGCGGAGCGAAAGCCACACAAAGAGCTACACCGGATTCAAGCATATAATACACTCAATCATTGACCCGTACAACAGTTACTACGTGTGAGTAACCTGTTGTCCGTTAACAGACCCACACATTCACACACAGTTAAGGGGAGTCAACTCAAGTGTTTCCCGTCGGGACATACCGTTCCCCTAACAATATTAATAATACAAATAAATAATACAACGTTAATCTTACCGAAAGTGTTAATATAAAAGGTTTTGAAACGCGTCCCTCAAATGAACATAAATAACCATTTAATAGTTTATAAGTTGGCCAAAAATGCTTATTTCCAAAGTGATCCAATGTTCATATTTAGTCTAATTATTTTTATTATATAATTACATCTATTACGAAAAAAACCATCGAGATAAAAACCATCGAGATAAAAACCATCGAGTTAAAAACCATTGAGATAAAAACCATCGAGTTAAAAACCATCGAGATAAAACCAAAATTGAAAATTTCTTAATTAGTACTTTATTTAGTACAAATAAACGAGTACTAAAATGACTATTTTCGCTTATAATTGTGTAAATTATAATCTGGATCATTACGAATGTATTGTATATGATAAAATATACCAATACTATTGTAATTATCACTGTATTACGTTAATTAAAAAAGCCCATTTAGAATCTAGGTATAAAATGCAATATAAAGTACCTTTACCTCAATTATTGTTAGATTAACTGTTATCATAATTATTGTATATTTTATATAATCTGTCTACAATATAATACCAATGCAAATGATTATACGTTATGTTATTAGGATAACATCATAGTCAATAAACGTCATACAACTGAATAAACAACAAACCAAATTATTTACATAAAGATCAATCACTTTAATTGTATTCTGTATGACAATTAATGCAACATAAAAAATTTATGATATTTGAATTAATTAAAAAAATAGTTTCAATAAAATATAATAACGTGTACACAATGTTTCAAATTTTGTTTATTACATTATTATGGTTAATTTACAATATTCAATGTATGCAAAAGATCGAGGTAATACAGTGTTCATACACTAAACAATTAAAGCCATGCGAGTGTAACAATGATACCCATAGGAGACGTATTGAATGGCTGTGCGATGGGTCAGAAATAAGTGATCTAGCTTATATAATGTCAACAATCAACAGAAACATCCCTGATCATCCAAAACACATTAATCTACTACATTTAGACGAGACGAATCTTACAATTATTAAATCAAACACGTTCACCAATATAAAGTTTAATGAGTTGGCCATTAAAAATAACCTACATTTGCGTTTGATTGAACATGATGCTTTCGAAAATCAGCCATTGGTATCTTTTAGTATATTTAACTGCCCATCAATTGAACACAGAACAGATGGCAACACTACGGGCACCGATTTATTTGGCATTATAAATCAATTTAAATTTCTCTGGCGCGTTTATCTAAGCAACTGTAACCTAGTTACAATACCGGCAAACGCATTTGGCCACCTTGCTCAACTGGAATCTATTACATTAACTGGAAATTCAATTAAAAGTATTGGTTCAAAAGCATTTTATTTATTACCTAAATTGACCTATCTCGATATTACATACACATCAATAGCCACTATACTATACGGTGCGTTTGAATTCAACTCGACTAATACAGAGTTGCTTGTTCATTTATCTGATAACACATTTCAGAGTAATAAAAGTTTTGAGCATGGTGCCCTGGCCAATTTGGGCGTAAAAACTATCATCCGCATTCATTGTAATGAACTGGATTATCAAGCATGGTCCTATTTTGAACAAGATCACTTTAGGCCTTATTTTACAAGTAATGCATATAATGAATTACATGTGCATGGTAGTACCATGATGGTACAAGATTTAATTGTAATCACAGTGAAAACGCGTGGCTTAAAAATGAGACACATTTTATGAACCGGATATTTATAAGAAAATCTTATAGCGATATGAATTATGCATATGATAAAAAGTCTGTTACTTGTTAGTTAAATTATTATTTTCTAGTTAACCAAATAATTATTAAAAGTTAATTACACAATACAAAATTTTTACTTATATTGTACAATAATTTAATAAATTGATTTAAAATTATTCATTAAATGTTTAAAACTATTTTTTATTGTTGGAATTAATTCATAAATTATTATATGGCACCTGACCATTTTGGGGGTGGTACCTCTACACACCTATATTAATTATACATGTATAAACTGGTCACCTGTCGACCCGCTTGGAGGCCTCTATGTCATCGTTGATTTTTAATTGGTATATAATTTATAACTTAGCAAGTTTAAAACTAATTAGTTCTTGGAATTAACTCATAAATTATTACATGGCAAATGACCATTTTGGGAGTGGTACCTCTACACACCTATATCTATTTATACATGTATAGACTGGTCACCTGTCGACCCGCTTGGAGGCCTCGATGTCATCGTTGATTTTAAATTGGTATATAATTTATAACTTAGCAAGTTTAAAACTAATTAGTTCTTGGAATTAATTCATAAATTATTATATGGCACCTGACCATTTTGAGGGTGGTACCTCTACACACCTATATCTATTAATTCAGGTAATGACTGGTCACCTGTCGACCCGTTTGGAGGCCTAAATGTCATTCCTGGTTTTTAATTTATATATAATTTATTACTTACGAGTTAGCAAACTATTATATGGCGCATGTAACTTTATGTATTTTTAATAATAACATTATAATCATTGAAATTATGTGAAAACAAAATTAATGTAAATAAAATATTATATTTTTAATAACTATAAATAATTTATTCCAAATCCATTAAAATTATTGATAATAAATAATTCCCAACAATTATATCCTACTTTTTTAACACAACATTGTATGACATTGTGTAAGTTACAAAGTGTAACATGTATGACAAATAAAATGTGTGCTAATTATTAAAACAATATGCTTGTTCATAGCTAGAACATGCAGACATTAAATGTTCGGGTGACCACCGTAGATCTGGCCATTATGCCACATGTGTTTCCACATGCCCAAACTACAACTACATCCTCAGTAAATAACTTACAATGAGTTTACTTGTAAGTGATTAATGTGCCCTGGTTGTAACTTCATGAATTTTCAAAAATAGCATCACAATCATAGAGATGATCTGAAAACATGATGAAACATAAATAAAATTAATTATTTTAATACATGTAGTTATTTATAATTTACTTCATATCCTCTAAAGTTATTGATGATAAATAATTTCCAGCAGTTAAATCCAACATTTTTAGCGCATATTTGTTCAATCAAATTTTTGACCTAAAGTTACATAATAATATAAAAAATGTATTAAATAAGCACTATAAATTTATGCGTTTTTAAAATTACCTTAAGTTTTAGAAACAACGATTTACGACCAAATGAACTCAAATACCGGTTTAATAGTTTATAAGTTAAAAACGGCTCGTTGTAAATGTGATTAGATATGCGAATAATAAATAACAGTGTTAGTGTGTACATTATTAGATACAAAGCGAGCATGGTCCTAATTATTAAATTGGCCACGTTGCCTAAAAACACTATGTAAGCTATCATAGCGATTATTGAGTCAATGGTAAACCATAAAGTTGCTAAAAACTTTGACCAATAAACAACGTTATATTCACTAATTTCGGCGTATAGTGTGTTTAAAACACGTACTACTTTCCATAATGTAACGCTCGTATGTCTAGGTTTGACTGTATTTAATGCTTGTTTAATTGATACGTTAATGTCAATTAGTTTACACTTTAAATAATAAGTAATTATAAAATAATAAACTGATTGATAGAAAATTATGTTAAAAAGGTGAAGCGCAAAAAGGCCCCACACTATCGAGTGAGGTACACTAATCAGTAACCATTGTGCGAGTGTAACCCTATTTACACAACTAACTAGAAATAGACCCGTGGTTAGACACGGCATTATAATAGGACTTAGACTCGCCATAAATAGTGATTTGCGTGAAATGTCACATAATTTATGGACATTATTTGCGTCAAATATACCCACACTCTCGGGAGTGACTAAACCGGACAACATTCGCAACACTAGTAAATCAGTGGGTTTTACACCGTTACTATAGTTGGCGTAATTGATCATGATCGACGCTAATGCCCATAATGATCCCAAAATGCATAAGGAGTTAATTATAATGTCGGTGTTCATGAAATAATCCAAGTCGCCCATGTAAAGCCTTGTTTGCCATGATAAATTCCAGTTTGTGGTAATTAACAAAAAAATTGTTTTTATGAGAAATAGAAATAAAAATGTAAAAACAATTAATGGGTGATAAAACCAGCGGCGCTTAATTGGGCATTCTGGTTTATACTGCGATAGGCCAATGCGATACAGGTGCCCATCGGCACCGGGTATTAGCCACTGTTGGTGTAATAGTTTCGATGTGTCAATTGTATGCGACATCACTTTAATATTACTTCTAATAATGTTTTTATTATAATAAATTGTAATTCCAATATAATATATATTATATAAATATTTTCACATTAGCCTAAATAACATTAAATATCTGTTTGTACCATTATGTTTTTCCAGCTAATTGTTTTTACTAGTTTTTATTAATTAATGTACTATTTATATCAATTTTTATATTTTGTTTTATAATCATTATACATTATACATGTATCTTGAGTTACTTACTATCTTATGCTATTAAATTAATTGTTAAAATAAATGACTATAATTTGTTTTTGTAAATAATAATACTAATATAATTATTAAGATATCAACATAATATAAATTAATTATATTTTTTCTTATACATATTTTTAATTTGTATATTAAGTTACCTTTTTATTTTTTGCTTGTACTTAACATATTATGAGTGGGCGTAAGAGATGAGTGTCCGCATCCTTTATCCGCAATCAACTCTCATAAATAGCCAATTGAATGGTTTTTAGGAAAAACATGATTAAAACTGTGATGAGCTTTTGTATAAATAATATATAGTTATTAATTGAATCGTTTCATGTTAACTAGTGCTAAGTGATACCATTGTTTTCTATGGAAAGTGAGAGATATCTGTAACTTAAAATTTACTTGATCAATTTTAACAAACTATATACCAGATTGTTCAGAATAAAATATGACTTGATATCTATATCAGGATTTTTCTTGTAAAACAACTGAGTAGGAGTATTATGCTCAGAAAGGACAAATTTATTAAATTTATATTGCTTGCCATTTAAAATATACTTGTTCAATTTTAATCATCACTATGTCAAATTGTTCATAATTAAATGAAGGAGAAATAATTATCAATATTATTTAAATGTTTGATATCTGTTCAAAACATTTAAAATTGACATAGAACAAGTACCTATTTGATTAGTACAGTGTAGAATTAAAATATAGTAAACTTGACTAATTATATGTATCCTGTATTAAATTATGAACAATTTGACATAGTGATGATTAAACTTGAACAAGTATATTTTAAATGGAAAGCAATATAAATTTAATAAATTTGTCCTTTCTGAGCATAATACTGTATAATATTTATTAAATTGTTAATTTGCTGTTTACTAAGCATATCAATGTATTTAGCATTTAATGCATTGGTTTTAATGATATTGATAATTATTTCTCCTTCATTTAATTATGAACAATTTGACATAGTGATGATTAAAATTGAACAAGTATATTTTAAATGGAAAGCAATATAAATTTAATAAATTTGTCCTTTCTGAGCATAATACTGTATAATATTTATTAAATTGTTAATTTGCTGTTTACTAAGCATATCAATGTATTTAGCATTTAATGCATTGGTTTTAATGATAATGTATTTACAAATAATAAAAAAATATAACATTTCGTAAAAGAATATATTACAGACATAATGAAGCCATAGTCCATATATTATTGCATTTGGGATTCCGTAGATTATTGTATTAATTAATGTTGTTTTGACTAAATATGTATATGCAATCATAATAGGTATAGCTATTTTTACTAACATGCTATTATAATATATATAATTTGCCAAATATTTTGATAGTTTGGCAAATTTTTTGATATCTATTTAATTTGTGAGACCAATAGATTTAGGCGAACGTAAACCCGAAAGCATTTCAAATATTTTCATGTGTTTTAATTTGATATCATATTTAAAAACATAATAATTGATTGCTTGCGAGGAAAGCACCCAAATGTCAATCACTATAATTAATATAGGAAAATGAACGGGTAATCCATACCAACGTCTGAAATCTCCAAACATTATATGAATGAATTCGTTGTCAACACTAATCGTAACATTCAATACATTTATTATAAGGAATACAATGAATGTAATGCAAGCATACAATGGCTTATTAAACCATTTTCTAGGTTCAAGTAATTCATGTGATTTATGGCTTAAACCAATTTTATATAAAATATTATTAAAATCATTAATAACTAGATTATTTGACAGAGTTTTATTTATACTTATCAATGACATATTAATATTATTTATTGAGAATAGTAAATTAATATTTACTTCAATAATCAGATTCTATACACTCATCTATGTCCGACAAATAAATAATTTAATACATTGTACATTACTAATGGAACAAGGTTAGGAATACAGTACTAATAATATCTGTCAATGTCAATGCATTAAAATACATTATTACCAAACTGTAATTTATATTATACAGTGTATAATAATAACTATAATTGCAAAAATATATATTTAATTCTGTAATAACATTTAGTTTTCGCAAATTGTACAGCTAATATTATACTAGTTTTTATTAATTAATGTACTATTTATATCAATTTTTATATTTTACTTTATAATCATTGTATCTAACCAGTCAAATGAAAGTGTCCCCGCGGTTTTTGTGATTACAGCTAAACTAGAAGAGCTAGATCAAATCTGTAAGAAGTAAAATG
>CAJPIZ010002859.1:0-12774 GCA_905368565.1 Medioppia subpectinata
ACAATCCAATTGATGAACGCATAGTCGGTGTATATAATGATCAGATATATGGACACAATGCAGACAATACCGCACGGATCGCATCGGGGCCTCCACTCAGCCATACCCTCCTCATCACTGAACGGATGCCAACAATAATGAGCCAACAATTGTGGTAATCATAGCCGAAGACAGACAGAGAGATGATGTGATTGTGATTATAGTTATAACACTGTATTACACAATACGAGCGAAGACTGCATTCAAAACACTGTAATAATCATAACATTGAGGAAAAGTGAGAGTAAAGAGACTGACTGTGAGAGTGAATGAGTGAAGGGATCGTTATGTGAGTGGAAAGCGCTCCCAATAATCGCTATAAGGTGTACAACATTTCGTAATACATTACACAATCCATTGCATCAATTCATTGCTTCATATGTTTTACCAAAACTTTTGATTTATTGCAAATTATTCAGAATTAATTTTATTTGTTAATTAATTTCATAGGAAAATATCACAAAATATACATGATTTTAAACATAATGTAACGATAATTAAAAACAAAACAATGATATTTATATGGGATGTGCTGTCGATGGGCGTAAGACTACGGGATAACTGATTTAAGTGTTAATCCCATATTTGTAACAATGATTTCGTGTATTTGTCTGTATTTTTCTCTATATAATCCATATCTTCCAGTCTTTTAATGTTATCAATGACTTCATTGTCCAAATACTTGGTGTCGATATAGACTTCTTTGGGTATTACTTCTTCACTCATACTCTCATCTTCGGTGGCAATGGGTATCAAACCTCTGCACTGACACTCATTGCCCTGTATTTTGCAAACCCTTTTGTCGAAACACACCAGACATTGATTATGCTCTTCCGAATCGAAAGCTTTATTGAACTGCAAATTATATATGAATTCTCTAATAGTTTGCATATATTCTTCACTTTCTTTACTAAGTGTCAGTTCATTGGATCCGACGCCTGAGGCACAGGTCCTGTCCCGAGGCTTTCCATCGTTGAGTTTGCCGTTCGTGTCGTCAAAACAGTCCCAATAGAAGTCTTGCATAAAAATATCGCCCATTTGTGTCAATAGTGCCAAAGAAAAGCCCGATTTGTCGCCGCTATCCAAGAGTTGTATCCCTCGATAGAAATAGTCATTGAATTGAGTGTCGATATCGTGTGGAGTGGATGTGTGTAATGGCAGGTGAAGGGACGAGAGGGCCGTCAGCTCTGCCACTGATTTAAATGACATCAAACAGTTGTGTCTGATGTCAGACGTGACCACAATCTCACTCTTTGCGGCCTCATTATCAACGACTAGACTCTTGAGATTTTGTATCACTATCTTCGGCAACATATGTCTCAATTGGATTAACTGTTAGTTAATAAACAAAATTAAATTAAATCATAAATCTATTGAAAGAGAACTTACATTCATCTGAGGATATCTACAATCAGTGATAAACAAATGATAATCTGTGGCCACAAACAGTTGGTATGGATTGAGTTTTGACGGCAAAAATTTGTAAAACATTTCCCATTTATATTGATTATCATTATGTTTGGTGTCAATGATCTTAATGCATGAGCCATCAGCTCTTGTATCGCATCCCACTATTTGATTGTTCTGTCCATAGAGGAAGATATTAGGATCACATGGACTCCACTCGACACCAATTTGTGTCTTCGCAGACAATGTCTTATCAAATNTTTGGCGGCGGTGTTGGCGTCGAAAAGACCGGATCCGTTGTAATCCAAGAGCGACGAGAAGCCGAAACAGTGGTGTCTTTGGTTGAACGAGTAGTTCCGGTCGCAGATGTTGTGGTGGTTTGGCGTTAAGTATGCATTTCTTCGGCTCATTGTCTTCAAAACATCACTTCATTTGATTCAAAAAGTTTGTGTCAAAAACGTTAAACATATGAAAACAAGACATCAATTATGTCCTCAATATTCAACTCATTTTATGCTAAAATTAGTGCAAAATATGTTTATATTGTTTGACGTTATTTATAGTCAAAGTTGTGTTTATAACACAACAAAAAATAAGTCAATTATTAAAACTGTGATTAAAACTAATTTAATTGTGATATAAATTAAATTAAAAGTGTGTTAAACACAAAACAATTACAAAACAAATATAAAAGTGTTATAAAAATAATATATTTCTATTGACATGTGTTTTATAAACCATTAATTGAGTTATGAATGCATTGAAACCCAATTAAAAAGTGAGCCAAAAGTAAAACAACAAATTAAAAGAGTTTTAACTAAAAAAATAACTAAAAGTTATAAAAAATAAATAATTTCTAAATAATTAAATTAAAAGCCCATTGAATGCCATCTGTTATTGAGATTNAAAAGTGAGCCAAAAGTAAAACAACAAATTAAAAGAGTTTTAACTAAAAAAATAACTAAAAGTTATAAAAAATAAATAATTTCTAAATAATTAAATTAAAAGCCCATTGAATGCCATCTGTTATTGAGATTAATGTCATTTTGTTTATAACTAATAGATATTTCACAACATTGTTATCATATCTACCATTCATTGCACGCGTTATATGAATGCTATTTATAGATGTCTTCAAATGGTGTGACAATTGGATGAACTGATGCTCTCATTGAGTGGCAAACAGGAGCTGAAGAAGTGAAGAGCGAAGTCATACCGAAGATGTCGTTGAAATCGTTGAAACACTACCGCATTGGCGACATTATCACCACATGTAAGCCATTGGCGTATGTAGTGGTCGACCAAATGAAGACACGTCTCTGCGATTACTGTCTCCAGAAGAAGCGGCCGCTCATGTCGTGCGACGATTGCCACCAAATGTTTTACTGCAATCAGATCTGTCAGCAGAACGACTGGTCCGCCCATCGGCTCGAGTGTCATATACTGGCCAATAGTCCGCACCTCAAGTCCTCCGCCAAACTGATGATCCGTTTGTGGCTTTTGTCGGAAAACAATCCGTCGTTTGCTTTTCAGGTCCACTCACTTCCGAACGGACAGTACTTATGTCTCAATGACATGAAAGTCAACGGATATATCGACGAAGATATCAATGCACTAATGGATCAAATGACAGATAATTCGATTCCCGATTTAGAAGACTTGAGTTGTTTGGATCACATCTCGACTAAAGATATGGCAGTTCTTCAGTTCAAAGCGTTGATCGAGACGTTCAATGAATGCCAAATCGATGCCGATTTAGTGAAACTATGGAAACTGTTTCTCCGGGTGTGGAGTAATGTCCTGAAGATGGATGTGTTGGACTTCGACAGCGGAGACTCCGCTTACGGGCTATTCGTCGAGATATCCTCTTTGAGCCACTCGTGCGAACCGAACGCATGTTATGTCAGTTACGGCACAAGACTTCAAGTCCGAGCCATCAAACCAATCAAACCGAACGAAGAAATCACTATCAGTTACATCGATATCGCGAACTCGAAAGCCGTTCGACAACAACTACTTAAGTCATACTTCATTGTCTGTAATTGTCTTAAATGTCAAAGCAGTTCAGAATCTGTTATTAAATACGATGTGTTCGACCAACTGAGCGAAGAGTTGAATTCAATGATCAAAGGGATCAATAAACACAACATAGAGGACCTGTTGTCGACGGCCGACCAATTGGTGCCCTTTTATGAGAGCATATATGAAGACTGTTATCCAGAATTAAGTATATTCTTAATGAAGTACTTAAAGGTAATGCTTATGAACGCAATCGACACGAAAGCAGTGGTAAACCGAAAGTTTTTGGATTTTGTTGTCCATAATGTGAGTACAACTCATGGCGTCGACCATCGCCTCTATAAGAAGTTAACTATTGTTCGCGACATTACGCTCAAGGATTTGGCCACAGATGCGGATCAAGTGATCAAATGTCTTAAAGCGAAACCAATGCCTCGACTCGTTAACTATAGTCTCAGAGCTTTGCTATGTCTCGTCATTTATATCATATTTTATACTAATTTTGGAGATTTTTTCCGTAAAGTGTTTGAATAATAATAATGTTTTAGATATAGAATTAATGTTAAGATTTCTAATCAAAGATTTAGTCAATTGTTATACTGTTTTGTATTGTATTGTCTCCTCAAAGAGGAATAATGTCTTAATATATCTTTAATATTTAAAATAAATACTTGTATTTTTTACACACAAACTCATAACATATTGTAATATATTGTAACGTATTTTGCAATTACTTGTGGTTAAGACAGTTAATCACTTCCAAGCGATTGATTTGTGTTGCGTTTGTCATAAATTCTTGTAAGCCATCGAAGGTAAGGCCGGCCAACGAATCCAAACGCAATGACTTTAGTTTATACAGCCTTTCGATTGAACTCAACGTCCGGTCTGTGATATCAATGCTCTTCAGCGATAAGTGTCTGATGTTTGGCAACAACTGGTCTATCATTGATAGCGAGGCATCAGTTAATGACCTGAAGTTAGTGGCGGTGTTGTTATCATCACTCGAGGTCTGTGCGTGTTTTCCACCACTGATTAGCGATAGGCTCTCCAATTGGCGACAGTTTCTCATTATAGAGAGCATTGAGTTGTCTTCAAAAACTGATTGAAAATTACTGTAAATTCTGTTCTCTTCTAAATGTAAATGTGTTAGCGATGAGAGACCAGACAATCCCGACAGCATCTGATTGTCATCGACGGTACGTTTGCTCTGAAACACCAGCTTTAAGGACAACAAATCGTTGAATTCGGTGCCCATTGTGTTGAATAGCGTGTAATCACTGTCGAAGACTTTGATTCTCATGTCTAACGCTCGTAAGTATCGACCATTTCCTTGACATTTAAAATATATTTATTATTTTGTGTCAAAAATTAATTATCAATAGTCTTACCATTCAATAGACCAGTGATTAATGAATTCTTGTGATTGTTGTGATCGACGGCCGCCACGAATGTGTGTATCTTAAGGCCCAAGTGTTGCAAATGATTGCCATAGTCTTCGAGGACACTGTCCTCTAAACTAAAATACTTAAGATTCGCGAAACCCTTGGCTATGATCTCGACGGACGTCTCGTTGTATACGGAAAGAGTCAAATGAGTCAAATTCGGGAACCACTCGACCAACAGTTTCAGGGACTTCGTGTCCAGCGATCGACATCGTGTCAAATGAAGTTCATTCAACATAATCAAGTGGTTCGTCAGCGAAGACACTATGTTATAGTTGGTTGTGGCCAACGATGAGCGCATTTTGGGACACCGTTTGAATCGCATGACCCGTATGTTAGGCATCCGCGCGACCACTGAATCAAAGGCCCGACCGTTGAACACATGCTCGCCGTTGAAGAAGTGGTCGCCGTTTAGTTTGCAGTTATATGTCATTTGGCGACAGTTCTCGAGGTATGCGTCGATTTGCCTCAAGAAGTATTTATTGACTTTTCGGCACAAAAACACGTCAAACAGCGACAGATACTGAAGGATGTGATGAAAGCTGTGCTCATCCAAGTCGGTGATGTGCGTCTGGCGGCGACCCAACAGATCCACCGATCCCTTCATTATATGGCTCAACACATCCATGATATCCGACAGAGAGTTACCACTCATGGATGCGGACGGACACCGACTCCCAGGAGAGTGAGAGCGACAATGAATGAGAGATAAGTGTGTGTCTCGTTGTGCGGACCAAACGCTTCAGTCATTCATGTATTTTCTCTCTCGACTTCTCTCTCGACTTCTCTCTGCAGCGAAAAGCTATGGCACAGAAAAAGGCACTCAAATATCGATTGACTTTCGGATACTATAACTCATTAAACGCTTTACTCTAACGTCAGACCGAAAAATGCCACACAATCTCTGCTCTCAATGTATTCCTCGCATTGTATTAAACGATACAGTATTTTGTATGTGATATAACAGTACAGAATACTATAACTCATTAAACGCTTTACTCTAACGTCAGACCGAAAAATGCCACACAATCTCTGCTCTCAATGTATTCCTCGCATTGTATTAAACGATACAGTATTTTGTATGTGATATAACAGTACAGATATTATTATATTATACTCTTATATAATACATACACTACTCTTGTATAATATTATTATACTCTTCATGTGAATCAATAAACTAATTATGTTTTTCTCGCTGTGTTTTACAAAATAAACTCACTATTTATTTAATTATAATGTTTATGATTATGTTTTCTTCTATGTCTGTCTGTGAAGCTAATAATAAAATTCACTTTTTATATTATTTTCATACATGTATTTATATAAAACCACTCACTATTTCATTGATTACAGAATTTCAATACTTACAGTTATATATGGGGTAAAGTATATGTAGTGTAATCTTATCTCATGTGTTGTTTTTTGCAATTTTTCACTTAATTTTCTTCAATATTAATGAAACTATGGTTCAAATGCTATCAATAAAAACCTAATCATAGAAACAATATTAAATTACAATATAATTTATATTGACTTTTATCATACCTAAGGGTGCCATCAGTTTTTTTACTGTCCTTTTCATCCAAACATTACATTAAAAAATCCTTTTCTCTCTTCGGCTGTCATTAGAACTTTCTTTATTACAAGCGATGAATAATTTAATGTACGGTATAATAAAATCACACATTTATTTGTATTATAGTTAATATTTAGGACACATTTTAGAGATTGAATTTTGTTTTGTTTTTTTGTATTACATTTTTAATGTTTTAATGCTCTCTATATAAAGCATATGATTGTTAGGCGTATTTCGCTATTCTTTGACCACACAATTAAATTATGTTCAAATCATTAGCTTTGATCTGATATTAAACGAAAACACAATTAATTGTATTTATTTTTTCACTTTTGTGTCATGTATTGCAGATGACAATAGGAACTACACTACTAATGATTGTCACAAACAATCGCTTGTAATTATCTTATAATTACTGAATCCAATGGTTTATCAATTATATATCACAACTGTTTTTTCCAATGACTTTCAATTAATGTGTATTTATGTTTAGTTTTAATTAATGTAATGCCAGTTACCATAGATTTAAACCATTTGGGAATTATTTATTACATATACACTGAATATCTAATTTGAATTATGTTATCTATTAATGCAAAACATTTACTGAATATTTAATGACAATTTTGATCTCATTTATCGATTAAAACGATTTTAACTCTTGTATTGAAAAACAAATTTTAACGAATATTAATATTAATAGTCTGTTATTATGGATTTCGTAATAATTTATGTATATTTAAACGATTACAATTTAATATTCATATCTAAACCCGTATTTTTTGTTCAAATATCACAAAACACTAAAAAGGAGAATATTTTGCATACTTTACATAAGTATTGCAAGTCTTTATGAATTTGTTTAGCAATTTGTCTAAATATTTAACAGTAAACTCACAACAAAATGATTTGCATTATATTATATGATATTTGACTGTATTTTACGATTTGCAAAGAAATAAATAATTTATGTCTCAATTCAAGGTTTGTATTTCAATTCCTGTCACTCTTTCAGCACTTTTCGCCATACATTTGCTAACAATTCAATATTCTTACGTCTGATTGAAACAAATATCGCACATAAACACAATGACAAGTGAAAGGCTAGTATAGAGGCCTCCCATCTATAGTATACTAACATAACATAAGCGCAAGAATTTGAATGAAATTCTTTATTGGATTCTTTATTGAGAAAAATTCTGCGACGAGTTTATGGGTCACAAGAATTATGTCAATCGATACGACAAAAAATTTTATTTAATGTGTTTTATCTTTTTTAAAATGAAAAACATATAAAATAAAATGTTTTTAATAAAAAAAAGTTATAAATTGGTCGAGTCTTGTGAGTCCTGTTCGGCCATCAGAACAATGAGTCCGTTGTCTGCGTCCAAAAGAATGGTCTCTCCATTAGTGATGATATGACACGCGTTTTCGACGCCCACTAAACAGGGAATACCGTATTCCCGGGCAATGACCGCACCGTGCGATACGAGTCCTCCTATTTCGGTCGCAATTCCGCTTATCATTGGTAAGTATGGACTCCACCCGATGTCTGTGCTGTATGTGACCAATATATCACCAGGCTAGAGTTGTATAATTTATTCAATACTATTAATTTATATTATTTTTTATATAAAATTGTTTAGTTAGAAGCCTTTTGTAAATAATAAACAGTAAATATATTAATAAATTTTTGCCTTTAGATTCTTTGCGTCATCAAAGCATTTACAGACACAGGCCTTAGCTTTGATACTACCGGTGCAAACAGGGGTTCCCTTAATTACATCATTTTCCCCATTCATATACGCCTCGCTCTGAGACTTCTTGTCCATATACTTAATAACAGTAATAATTAAAATTAATTATATATAAATTAATCCTATGTTTGGGAAAAGTCATACATTTCTCGGTCTAATGTTAGGCCCGATAGACATCTCGTCGTAAACATATTTATCGAGTTTCGGATAAATCTTTTTCCGTTGTTTGGCTTTCATAACAATTTTTGGATCTCTTATTTGAGTCAAAACATTCAATTCATGTAATGTTAAATAAAAGATTAGATCCGGATCTGGAATCCGTCCCTCTCTATAACACATCATTTCTCCCATTTTGTACAACAATTGTCTGAATTTGTCAATACATTTGATGTCAAACTGTTTGGAGGCCTCCCTGTCGGCCACCGATCGCTGACACGCCGGTAATATCCAGTTCTTCAGCAGATATTTCTGTTTTCTTGTGATCGGACTTTTGATTCTAGATATGAGTTCATCTTTGGTCAGAACCGATGGACTTTGACTTTCCCTCAACGGAACCATTGTCTGAAGAGTTGTCACTAACAGCAACCTATTTCTAGACCAAGTGGTGGTCAACAAATCCCATTCTTTATAACCTCTAAAACCGTAATTTTCCATAAATTGTTTATACAGTTCTCCCGTCTCTTCGTTATTGTTTTCGAGCCATTCGAGGGCTTCTTCAGGAGATTTTTGTTTAAAACTTTGCGGATCTTTAATAGATTTGGCCAATGATTTCATGGCCGCCGGAACGTCGGCACTCACTATACTGTTCCCAGTGGTGGACAACACATTCGCAAAGTCAGGCAATAGATTAGTGTTTGTTTTGACATCTCGTGTGATAATTAAGAAATATTGATTACAATTAAAACTAAGAATTAATAAACACAACAAATATAATACCGATATTTCCGTTTGAGAGAATAGTTAACAACATTAGATTATAAATCGATGATTTTGTCGATATTTTTAAATGAATATCCAGACACTATACCAACAGAATTGCATTAAATTAGTAACC
This sequence comes from Medioppia subpectinata, assembly GCA_905368565.1. NCBI lineage: Eukaryota > Metazoa > Arthropoda > Arachnida > Sarcoptiformes > Oppiidae > Medioppia > Medioppia subpectinata. The sequence goes on from CAJPIZ010002859.1 coordinate 9,298, forward strand.
AATATGTGCTTTTGTAAGTAAATGTTTTTACATGTTAAATTAAATGTATTTGTTAAACTATTTGTTGATTAAAATAAATTACAACAAACCTCTGAAATGAGAGTCATATTATCGGCGAATACTTTAAATATTTCCTTTGAATTCTTATAATTAGATTCTTTAACAAAATTCAAGCCATCCTTTCGTTTAATAAGAGATTTGAGTTCCTTTTTAGAGAATAAGCTGAGGAAAGCGTCCTTTTGTTTGGAGAGCTTTATTTTCATGGATGGGATGCCATTCCTCTCAAAACTGTCTTCTCTCAGTTGGATGTCATCCACCGGATGTCCAAATGCCGCCAAAACTAATGCTTTTTGAGTAAAATCCTCGTATTCTTCCGGAGCGAACGCAAAGAACGAAAGCTTTAAATCAAATTAAATTCATTAATTATAATTTTTATTTAATATTTAATCAATAAAACAAAATTCACATCTTTTAATGAGAAGAAGACGGCGTAATTGCTTATGGAAACACTTTGACAGAGACGCCGGTGCGGCACATATCGCAGACCATTGCTATTTAATATGTTTCCCTGAGATAAAGTAAAATGATTAAATTAATTGTTACCACAAATAGTACCCTAAAAACCCACAGATACGCCGCGGCTTATCTGATGAAAAAAGTGTATTTTATGAAAAAATTAGAGAATCGGCTTATCTGTGGGTTCGGATAATTTTTGGGCATATTTAATCATAAAATATGTTAATTAAAAACGATTTTAATTTAAAATTTAAATAATTATATTTATTAAGATAGTTTAATTACAAAATACAGACAATTTAGAGCTTATCTGTGGGTTCAGCCTAGCTATAGTTCCGCATATAAAGTTATAAAGTTTGCTTTATATTTACAATTCCTATTATCAATTTTCAATTCATATTTCCAAATTGCTTATTTATATATAAAATGATTATTGTACTTTGTTTCATATGAATATGATTACATTCCCGAAATCTTAATATACAGTATAATATAGAGTAAAAAAGTTTATAACACTAAATGTAAACAATTAATCAAGAGATTGGTTTACAGATTGTATCAGCCTTTTTATTAAATTTCTGTTTTATAACTTGGCAATTTTATAATGTTTCATGAATTATATGAATTAACTACGAGTAGTGTAACCATTGCATTCTGTATACTTATATAAAAACTAATGATTAATAATGTCCATAAGTTTTAAAAATTGCCCTGTATAAAATCGTCTTATACATAGGTACCGGCTTATCTGTGGGAACATTTTACTTTCAAAATTTTATTATCCGGCTTATACGCGGGTGGGCTTATTTGTGGGTTTTTAGGGTAGCTTAAATTATATGGCAATATACGTACGGATATGCTGAGCCACATGGCTCTGGTCAGAGATGTCAAGTATAGGGGTGAGAGGGCTCCGGGCATGACTTCGCCCAAATTGGCGCGAGTGTTGTACTCGGACTCGTCGAGGTGTCCGGTGTCCAACTCGTGGCTCAGTTCCCATTCGTTCATAGCGTGCAGATGTGTAACGGGTCTCGATTGAAACAAATAATATTTGCCATCTTTCAGACCCCACTCGATATCGCGTTCACAACCAAAACACTTTTGTATTTTGAGACCAATTTCGCCCAATTTTCTCATTTGTTCGTCACTTAAACAGCACTTGTCTTTCACTGAAATGTTTTGCTCGACTTCAGTGCCTCCGGAGACGGACTTTTTGCTGATTCTTATCGCAGTTTCTTTCGCTCCAATCACTACACTATCAATTGATTTGATATCCCATTGAGTATCGTATGAATTGGATTCCATGTCCACCAATAGACTAATGTTATCGGGATTTACAGTCGCCGACACAACAGACTAAATGTAATTATAAATAAAATCAATTTCATGTTATAAGAAATAACAAAATAGATTACTTCTCCGATCCCGTAATTAGCATTAATGGTGATCTTATTGGGCGCACCATTGAGTGGATCACATGTGAACATAACGCCGGCGACATCGCAGTCAATCATTTGCTGTACGACAACAGCCATCGGTGTGTTTACTATCTGTCCGTAACCTCTCTTATACTCGACAGCGATTACATTGAATTGAGAGGACCAACACTTCAATACATTATTGCATATATCCTCTAAACCTTTGACCCCTAAATATGTGCTCATTTGTCCGGCGGCTGACATGTCTTCAGAGTCTTCGCCACAGGCGGACGAACGGACGGCCACAAGAATATCACTGTCGTTACCGTTTGGATCAAAACTCTTGAGCGCATTCTTAATGCATTCTTTCACCAGAGATGGCATTTCAATGTTTGAGAAGATAGTCATTACATTCAAACATTCCTCCTGAAGATTATCCCTCTTCTCAGACCTTAAATATAATCAAAACTCTTGAGCGCATTCTTAATGCATTCTTTCACCAGAGATGGCATTTCAATGTTTGAGAAGATAGTCATTACATTCAAACATTCCTCCTGAAGATTATCCCTCTTCTCAGACCTTAAATATACAGGAATATAATAAGTATATAAAATTGATTGATATATTCATTGGATAACAAACCATGAAAGTGATTGCAATGCTTCAATTGCCTCTCTTAGATGTAAATTTTCATTTAAAACTAATTTATATGCATTAGTGGTGACAATGAATCCGTTGGGAACTATTGGGAACTCAAATAAACACATTTGGCTCAGACTTTTCAACAGACAGAGTGACGATCCCTTTCCTCCGGTTATGCTTTCATTTGACGCTTTTTTGTCGTTAAAATTTAGGACTAATTCTAGCGATTCTTCTTTCTTAAAGATGTTCACTAAATCCATGTTTGGCTCAAATTCTTTCATTTTGGGATAAATCTCATTGTTTTGCATTAAAAGTCCAGAACTTTTGTGTCCATTGATTGTCAAATCGCAGATATTGTTATCTCTTACGACCAATTCATTGACAGTGAGTTTCTTTCCATTAATTTTTATTTGAAAACTTTTAGGAAACGCTTGTTTGTCATCATTTGATTGAACATCACTTATAAATTCTTGTATCGGATAAACAGAGCCATGAGCTGCGAGCGCCCATCCATAGTATAAACTTAACATAATCATAATTTGTCAAATATTTTTAAGTGAAATATTGAAATATTAACAAATATTCTTACGTTTTAGTGATATTTTTATCATGAAGAGTATTAATTTTAATTAATTCAAAAGCAATGCCTTTCTATGGAAATATATAAACAAAATCAATACAGATTCACGTTTTATATTCATTTGAAATAAGACCAAACCTCAGAATATGCCATAATTGTTGACTTTTCGCAGTTATATTTTAAAGTATAGGCGCCTATATATTCTGTGTCCGACTTTGAAATACCTTTAGCCCGAGTGCCCCACAGAAACAACTCCTCTTCGCTCTCGTTATTCAATTGAAAAATGCCTTTCAATTGTCCGCAACCGACATATCTTTCCTCAAA
>CAJPIZ010002860.1:0-12773 GCA_905368565.1 Medioppia subpectinata
GTCGAGACTTATTATTTATTTATAATTATTTGTCTGAATATATTGTCTTACGATTACTTTCAGCGATACGTTTAAACATTTGTTAAATAACGTTATCATATGATAAGAATCGATATTTAGTTTTTTTCAAACAGAGATTCAAACAAAGAGTTTATGGGAGAGAAAAACTTTATCGTTAAAAACGATATACAACTTGAGAAACACAACAAATATATAGCGATATACTGTTTAACAGAATATTCTTCAACACAACTTCAAATACTAATTCACTCGGCATTCAAACCAAACATTTATATATAATATTTATCGAAAACGAGAAATTCACAGAATATTCTTTGTCGAGAATATTCTGACCGAAAGGTATGACAGACAACAAGTGAATGAAATGAGAAAATTCTTGAACACAACTCTAAAGAATATGTGATCAGTAGTCATATGTATATTGAATATAACAAACAATATAACTGAATGAATGTGAGAGACGAGACTACCAGAGCAGCTATGAGTCCGCACAGTTAGGCTCGTTATACAACTCTAAGTTACGTCAATTCTACGTCTATTATTCTTATAGTGGATGAACACTACAGGCAATCGACAACAACTATTCACTCGAGAGCGCAGTTGTGTAGTGAGAGAGCACTGGTATAGTAGCTGTTCTCGTCGTCGTCGACATCACACATGCATTTCTCAATACAATTTCGATGTAAAAGCAATTCATAGATATATTGTATGTGTTTTCATGAATGAAGGCCGCGTCCACTTAATGCCATATATGGCGCGCCGGAACTCAGCCGACCAATCCGTGAGCACTAGTAGTTACAACTCGAGTATTTTACGTCAAAATTACGTAAACATTTTTTCCTCTCATTTCATTATATAATATGGTTGTACTGATAGAGAGAGAGAGAGAGAGAGAGAGAGAGCTAGTCGTACGCCGCGTGCGTATATCCCCTCGTGGTTATTGCCTATCGACTACCAGTTCACTGAAAATTCTCTCTCTCTCTCTCTCTCTCTCTCTATGAATTTCCTCAGAAATTAGTGTGTTTTCTATTGAATATGTTGCCCGACGAGAGAGAGAATTTTCAGTGAACTGGTAGTCGATAGGCAATAACCACGAGGGGATATACGCACGCGGCGTACGACTAGCTCTCTCTCTCTCTCGTGTATTAGTGTTTTATTTTGTGTATATATTGAATAGAAAGCAAGAAGAAGAGCAAAAGGGATAATGTTTTGGCAAAAACATTATATAACACATGCATAATAAATGACACAGAATTTCGTTGTATATATTAGTGATGTATTTTCCCAATAAATAAAACACATAAATAGTATTTGACATAAAAAATTGTTTGAATATTTCGTATGTTTTATTTAATACCGGAATAAATCGTAAATACTTATAAATATAAAAATATATTTCACATGTATTTTTCACACTATTTTTAAATCATTAAATCACTCCATATATAAAATATTGTCTATACGTGTGGTTTATATACGGCTTAATTAATCACAAATATTTCTATGAATTAATAAAATCAATTCAATGAATCCAATCGACTGTTACGACCAGTCATTACATAATTTATGTGATTGTCTCCCATTATATCATCACAATTACGATAATCAATATCGGGAACCACTGATCACTGAATATATTGTCAACATTTGGTTGTTTATCTCTCTGTCTCTCTCCCAATGTATATACACTAAATTGACCTTCAAATATAATTTAATTAATTTTCATTCTCTCTCTCTCTCTCTCTCTCTCTCTGGCAATGACAGTGAAAATGTACATTAAATACAACTCTCTCTCTCGACGCCAGTTGTTTAACTCAACAAACAATTGAATAAATTGGGAAAATACTGTTTATTGTATTTATAATAATTATCATGATGTATTCATTGAGTATTATTTGATGTCATTAAACAGAGAATATACAGTACAGTACATATCATTTACAAAAGGGCTAATCTATGGCCAAAATGCAACAGAATTTATTTTATTATATCAAGTGTTTTATTGCCCAACAAAATAGTATCGCATCCGAAATGTCAAAACATAATTAACTAAATGATTGAAATATTGTATAAATTGTGCACAAACACATGCGCCCGTCCCTCACGACCCATACCCGTCCCCACCCCTCCCCCTCTCCATTTCACCATTGCATACATATTTTACCATATATTTGTCATTTTCATCCATATATTCATTATATCATATAATTTATATGCATAAGAAATGTGTCTTTAAATAGACGGCGAGTGAGAAATAATAAGACCAATAATTATTACATCTGTTATTTCTATCGATTATATTTGTTATAGAAATTCATAATTTAATGTCAAATATAAATATATGGTTAGAAAATAAATTTTAAATATTACAGACATCTCTCTCTCTCTCTCTCTCTCTCTCAATACAAATATGACTTGAAATACAAGTTACACACAATTCATATACACTCTCAACAGAAAATTTCATGCTTTAATGTATTGAAAGTTTTTTATATATATATTTATATATACAGTGTTTTACTACAATGTTATGCGGTATTAGCCCTTAAACTTGCAGAACGGGCTCATCCTTTGTCCAAATATGGATTAGAAATCATATAAAAAAAACATAACATTTATACAGAATATTGTATATATAAAGTACTTCATAAACCATTATTTCAATTTGTATTTCAATTGTTGTGAAAGTCTTGAAATTTATTTTATTTCATGTCCTCTCTCTCTCTCTCTCTCTCTCTCTCTCTCTCTCTCTCGACGCCAGTTGTTTGACTCAACAAACAATTGAATAAATTGGGAAAATACTGTTTATTGTATTTACAATAATTATCATGATGTATTCATTGAGTATTATTTGATGTCATTAAACAGAGAATATACAGTACAGTACATGTACTGTACATATCATTTACAAAAGGGCTAATCTATGGCCAAAATGCAACAGAATTAATTTTATTATATCAAGTGTTTTATTGCCCAACAAAATAGTATCGCATCCGAAATGTCAAAACATAATTAACTAAATGATTGAAATATTGTATAAATTGTGAACACATGCGCCCGTCCCTCATGACCCCTACCCGTCCCACCCCTCCCCCTCTCCACTTCACCATTGAATACATATTTTACCATATATTTGTCATTTTTATCCATATATTCATTATATCATATAATTTATATGCATAAGAAATGTGTCTTTAAATAGACGGCGAGTGAGAAATAATAAGACCAATAATTATTACATCTGTTATTTCTATCGATTATATTTGTTATGGAAATTCATAATTTAATGTCAAATATAAATATATGGTTAGAAAATAAATTTTAAAGATTACAGGCATCTCTCTCTCTCTCTCTCTCTCTCTCTCTCAACTGTTTATTTACATATTATTAATAGACATTTCTATGAAATTATATTTATTTCATTCGTTATCTAAATTTATAAATATTTCAAAACATTGACAACACTTTAAAAAAATTATCTAAAAAATTAATCACTTTTTGTCTCCTTATATAACATTCCTATTGAATGACATAATATTTGGGAAACTTTTTTTCACAATTTTCTCAGCAATGATTACAAAAATATTATATAATATTTCTCTCGTCTAAAACATTGAGCAAACAATTCATTTCTTATGTGTTATAATTAATTATACGGTAGTTTTAAATGTAAATTCTTGTCATATTTGGTGATTTCTTATGAGTAAACATCTCTTTTTGCTTCATTCATATTAATTCTACCATAATCTCTCTTTTCCAGCCTCTCTCTCTCTCTCTCGCAAATGCATTGAAGACACATATTATACGTACAGTATATACTGTTTTGTATACTGTATTTAATGTACATTTTCACTGTCATTGCCAGAGATCAGCAGCACATNCAACATCACTCTCTGATCATTATTCCTATGCTAAGAGACTGTTGCTATGGTATGCGAGCATCAGATAGTGGTATGGATTGAGTGATACTGTGGATGATGTGGATAGGGATGGGATGCCAGTGCGCGCACATACCGTACGTATAATAATAATCGATTAAACCATAACAAAATGTTATATAACTATCCGTATATACGGGTGAACAGCCATACAGTGTGTTATATGTGCTGCTGATCTCTGGCAATGACAGTGAAAATGTACATTAAATACAGTATACAAAACAGTATATACTGTACGTATAATATGTGTCTTCAATGCATTTGCGAGAGAGAGAGAGAGAGAGAGAGATTTTAAGTAATGGAGGTATTGTCGGCCAGAATAAAAGGCTAGATTAATTCATTTATTAATTTTTATATCTAATAAATTTAAATTAAACTCTCAATACATTATAATATATACCGATAATAATAATAAGAGACAAAATGTGGGAAAAATTCCTCATTTCAATAATAATACAAAACATAAAAACCAATGATAAGTTAACACAACAAAATCATATACGTATAACATTTACAGTTAATAACTTATTACATAGATGTTTTATTATAATAACACATTATAAAAAGGGTTTATTTTGTTTTCCGTGATTTACCTTATCTCTCAATTACCCCGATATACATGATATAAAACATTTACATGTAATAAGCAATAGGAAGGGGAACTGTCGTCGCCGGCACTCGTAATCTACAAGACATTTCCCCCATTCAGTCATTGTTCCCAATGTTTCCCAATGTATTACATTATAATAGAGAGGAATTTTATGATTACCACAATCAAAACTAGTGTGTATCTCACTTATGGAGGGCATTTAGCTATAATTAATTACATTTACTCTTTATTATATAATATATATTGTATATATAAATATAAATATATCAGTATTTATGTTTAAATATTTCTTATGAGTACCGAAAGCTGACAGCCCGTCGCCGCCAATGGCTTATCAATTGGAAAAAGTGTTATAATATTACACTATTTTTACATTCATTATGAAATTACATATCATTTGTTTCAATGGATATTTCAACGTTCACTTAATAGCGATAATAAATAGTAAAACAAAACAGATATAGAAAATAGGTATAAAAATATGTGTATTTCTCTTATAGTTAGCGATTGAGTGAAATACACAGTCGACTGATGTATTGTTTCTCACAAAAACCATATCATTCATTGCCATTGGGAATAACGTTATGGTGTTTTTAAGCGTTACCCTGTACTGGAAGTGCTTGTGCTTTCATATCTGTCTTATCACAATAAAATATTTTACCTTTCTTACATTACTTTACAGTAAATTTTTATTGATTAACATTAGATAACTATATAAAACATGTTTATCTCTCAATATATAAGACTCGGAATACAGTGATTAAGTCTATCAGTATATTATAGTTCCGGTGCTCTCTATATCCCCCATCCGATTGTAAATGATTTACATTTTTTCAAATGATTTCATTTGTTTAGTGTAAATACAAAAAGCATCTCAGTAATTATATTTATTTATTTTATTAATATTGCCATTCAATGCATGATTAAGTCTATGAAATAAGTGTTTCCGGAATTAACACATAATATATAATTATATTCAAAATATATTTACTTTTTTGTGATCAATAAAACACGGAATTTTATTTTTAACATTTCATGCCATGTATTAAAATAATATAATAAATAAAAATTATATATAAATTCATTGAAAACATGTGTAGTTTATTACAAGTCATTAACATATAGTGTTGTAGAGAAACGTTTTTCCAATAAAAATGAAATTTTCATTCATTAATATTTAATTGAGTTTTTGTCAAATTCATTGTAAAAGTAATTATGCAATGAATTAAAAATAGCGCATATTATGCCATTAATATCGTGGTTATTTATAGATTTAGCAATAATGTAACATTATTTACTATATATTTGATATTTAATCAGAATATTACTATAAAAATATATTTATATCATGATAAAAATGGATTTCATTGAAAATTACATTACCTTTTTGAGCGAACAGAGAATAGGAGAGAATATTGTATATGTTTTGTAAGGCGTTTGAGATGTAAATAAATTATTTTAATTGTTGGTTATATTACTTGAAATTATTAAGTAATTAGTAAAACATTATTTACTTTTGAATATAACTAAACTATAATATCAATAGTAAATAATCAGTAACTGATTTAAAACGGCCGCACAATTTGTAAAGAGTAACTATTATAAAATGTTTATTTAAAAATAACAATATGATAATTATGGTAAAATATATTTATCACATGTAATTTTATATTGTTATTTAGTTTTAACATTCATTGAACACTCAAATCATGTGTTAAACATAATTACACTTCTTTGTCCACAAAATCAAATAAAATCTCATTTACTGTTAATTAACTGTTATTTACTTTCACTTAAATTCATGAATGAAAACCAAAACTCACACCAAAAGTCAAAATCGTTTTTCGCTTTATATATAATTGTTTACGAAATGATTTTTTCGGTTAAAAATCAGTGTTTAATACAAAGTGTTGCGAAGAAAAGTCTGTATACTTTTGTCTTATATTATGCGGTGTTTTATGTGCGAGAAATACGACACAAATGTAAATAAAAAACTTTTCTCCCATTCAATAGTAAATACAGTTATAGTAATAGTAATAATAATAATAATTACATGAATTGAAAGAGTATTGTGTGTGGTTTTACTATAAGACAAACGTTCATAACAGTCATAATAAAGTAAATTAAATAATATTTACTTTTATTTATTTATATATCAAAATATAAACTTTTATTTGAGAAAAATAATTTTTCACTTTAATATATTGTTTTTGTTTTGAATATTTACTGTAATATTTACGTTATTATTATTGTTATTAAAATAAGAGAAATTTCATTTTCAAAATCATTTGGCATTTGAAATAAAACACAACAAAAAACAAAACAAAAAACACACATTCATTCATAAAAAACCACAACAAAAACTTATAGTATATAATGTTTGAACAGATTGTTATTACCAGTACTTTGCCCACCGGTTCGCTGATGGCAGGGCACGGGCAGCTTGGTACAAATTGGTCGCACAGTATTATAATGATGGTAATGATTAGTATGTTTATAATCAATTGTGGCACAGAATTGACTATTTTGTAAATACATTACTCGTGAGATCGCGAACACAGAATCAGAATAAATACAGAATTTAACATTGATTTATATACTGGTGGTTGCGATTCAGGGCTCGACTACTACTACCGGCCCAACTCAGTAGACACCACAATATAATTGATTTAATAAAACTGTTTGACATTATATATCAATGTGTACTCAATAAATAAATATCATATATGTTTATCAAATAAATACTTTAAAAATCAAAGACACTGTTATATCATATACTTATATAACATATAATAAATATGAAATTCTTATAACACAGACACACTCTCGCCATAAAACGCTCGGTGATATAAATGCTACTAAAAATCTACCTGAGCAATCGAGCGCTAGCATGTGTGTATGTGTGTCTCAATCAACCAGCAATCCCCTCTCTCTCCCTCTTACTCTCTTTCCCGCTCTCTCCCCATCTCTCAACAATCGCACACTCACTCACATACTTACTGACTAACACATTCACTCCCTCACTATCTCTCTCATGCATTTGAATCTAAAGGCAAAAACGGTGTTTCCCTTTACAACACATGTCGGATATTATGCACAACATATACCGTACACAACGCATCGGCATTCATGAGCATACAGTCATGTGTTGGCGTATATCCCAGTGATGCTGAGGGGAGGGAGAGTGTGATGGAGAGAGTGAGAGAGAGAGAGAGAGAGAGAGAGAGAGAGAAGGGATAGAGTGGGGGTGAAGTGGTATGCATGCTGTCTCGCTTACCGGTGCGCAACCGATAAGTGTCATCCCATACACCCCCGCACACCGACTATTATTGGCTCCGATCGGTTTGATTCACAGAATTTGAATCTCGTATACAATTATTATATACCTGTATATTTGCAATGTATTAAGGTATTATGACATTCGTGCTTTTTCATTAGCTAATTAATATTCTCAATAAGAGATTTATTACAGTAGATTTAAATACATTAATAGTTATTACAAAGACTATTTTGTAGTACAAGATTTCTGATACAGTGTTTGGTCAACTATATTCCGGCTAATATTATTTATGCTGAAATTATAGCCTCGATTCTGTATAACAATTATGTATTTTGCAATCTAAATGTTATTATCTTATTACTAAATGTATGATTATTATATTTGATCCCCTCATGAGATCTTAATATTGAGATGTTTTTCCGGAAATTGAATTTTGATATTAAATGGGAGATTGTTTTTCGCAAAAATTACCAAGGTGATTCAATTAATTAGCATTTTATATCAGAAATAGATAACTATTAAGACGAGAGAGAGAGAGAGAGAGAGAGAGAGAGAGAGAGAGAGAGATATTGAATATTTATTTATATCTTCGCCAAAAATACTTATATAATATATATATATTTAAACACCAATTGATTGTTTGTGTTTAAAATTCTTTGAAATTTATTTTTGTTGCACTTTTTGCTTACAATTCGGTTAAAATATTTTGATTTTTTTTGCTTTCGTTTGTTATTCACTGAATATTAAATAATATTGTAATTACTAATAATTTTAATCATGATTATTTTTATACACGATTTATTGTCATGGCAGTTACAGTACCTGATCTCGCTACGTTAATTCCCAGACAAATTATGTATTAAAATTTATGTTTATTATTAATATTAATAGTTTTTATTATTATATTGGCAAAGGTGTACACCCTATTCGCCCCCTAATCTCGACTTTCAATAAGTTTTATCTATTTTTGTGTAATAAGTATTTTAATAAATTAAAATTTTATGCCAGATTACATATTATTTCATATTTATTCAACATTTTATTTGTATAAGAGTAAATATTTGTAATTCGATCATGGTTTAATAGTTATTTTCAGTGAAATCAATCGAGATTATTAAAAGTTAGATACAGAATTTAATGTTTTCTTACGTCCAGGATTATTCTAGCACAAACAATATAGACAGCAAACAAGTAGTGGCTGTTATACAATATAAAAATTAAATAAATAAATAAAACATTAAACTTATGGTTGTTAAACAATGATATTTTACAGTAAAATATGTTTTATCAAAAAATCACATTTCAATTTTGAGAGAGAGAGAGAGAGAGAGAGAGAGAGAGCAACAAAATAGGTATTAAATTGTAAACCAATATTTACTATAACAGGAAAATGAGTTTTACATTTATGTTTCTTTCATTTCATTCACACATTCATTGAATAAATAGTATTTGACATAAAATATAATTCATTTTTTAGAATAAAACTCTATTTAAAGGAAGTTTATAATTACCACAAATATATTTATATATGATTTTAATATAAAATTCAATATTTTGTTATACGAGTGAAAAATATTTATTCAAATCATATTTGAGAGAGAGAGAGAGAGAGAGAGAGAGAGAGAGAGAGAGAGCAGTTCTTATAATGCATTTAATACTCGATTCAATAGATCACTAGACATTAAGTGGGGGCAACCCATGAGGGTCTATAAAAATGTGATGGATTGCCAAATATGGTATTAAACATTAACCATGGCATATGTTTTGACCATAAATTACTCGCATATCATTAATATCAGGGAAGTATTTCATTTAAAACTAGATTTGTAAAAAGACCACAATCAAACATATATTATATAAAGTTAGATGAACCTGGTAATCTATACAGTGTACACTACAGGTAAATAAACTCCAGCCAAGAGTAATATATTTTCAATAGCCGTTATGGTTGTCGCAAATCAAACATTATGTTTTGGTATCTCAAAAGTCGCCCACAAATACCCAATACATTGAAAATACAGTGAAAATGATTTTATTTATCGATTAGTTGTATGCTTTTCGATGAATGAATGATTTACTACTGAATTGATTATGTGTTTACACAACACCTCAGCTGTAAGTTGTGTTGCAATCGTTGAAAATGTTAAAGTCATTCACTGAATACGCTATTCATTCATAAACATCAATACAATAAATACTATATAATATTTACCGTATTTTATTCATACGAGTAGTTAGTATATAAATTTGTTACGAAATATTATATATTATTTATTTACTACTCGCGAAACCGGACATTAAATTTGGTTTTTAATTGACAACATAATATGATAAATAATACGTTTGACATTAATATGTATGGCAAGTTGATTAGGGTTAAATTGAAAAGGTTAAAATATTCATTAAGATTTATTTACTTCAACTTTTGTAGCAAATGCGATGAATATTTTACCTTGTTATTGTTTATTTGACTTCTATTGACATTTAAATGTGGGATAAAAACACATACTATTATGTAAATATATTGAAATGTAAAGCATGTATACATATTGAGAATACAGTATATAACCATATATTCCCATTAAACGTGGTTAAAAGCAAAAAATAATAAAAAATTTTATTTTTATTATTATCTGCAAAGAGAAAATGAGAGCGAATTTCCAGTACATCTTAAGTGCACAATATGTCTATCATTTGAATGTAGAATATTTAATGTTTTCAGTGATTACTTTTCTATTGAATTTACATTAAGGTATAAATATAATAAGTGTAGGATTTTCTCGCTTATAGTCAATGAATTTTATATAATAAAGATATTTATAATGTAATTGAAGTGAAGTCTCGCAGAAATACTAATCGTGTACTTCAGACGAACATATTTTTAACAAAAAAATATATTTTCCAATATTTTCGAGACAAATGTTTTGATTTTTCTTTTGGTTTAGTTATAAATAATACTAAGAATTTATAATAACAATAATTTTGCGGTGAAATTATATTAAAAACTATCATATCTATACTTTGAAATGAAAACAGTTATGTTTTTAATGAAATTTTAAATTCTTTATGATTTTATGTGGGCTTCAAATTAATGTGTGTTTTGAAGAGATTTATGAAAATATTTAAGCTTTTATATAAAATTAAATAGTAATATTAATTCAATACTAGAAAATGTTTTAAAAGATTGCAAAATAAATTTTAACTTTAAAAATGAAAATAATTTTAATTATTAATATTATTATTTTGTCTGTTATTGTTTGTCACAAATACTATTTTTAATTCATGATAATTATATTTATTATAATATTAGGTCTTAAAATATAAGTGTTTACAATTGTTTTTGTTATGATTTAAAACATTATTACTTATAAACACAATATTAATTTATGTGACCATTTCTATTGAATTTTATTAAACTTTTTTTCAATACAAAAATTACATTTCAGTAGTATTTCAGCAATTATTATGAATAAAAGTAATATTTTTGTTTATTTATAAATACAGTATAATATACTGACTTAAAGTGAGTCTATTGTGGACAGAAATGATTTCACATAATTTTCATACATTGGGACCAAAGTTTTAGTCAAATATTTAGTTATGAAAATTACAATTTGTTAATTCAATTCAAATCATATAGCCTTCAAGTATAGCCTAAATATCTAAAAAATAAACACATTTTACTGTATTATTTTACCAAATACTATACATATATTTAGTTTACATAAAAGTTTATTTTAAAACAACACCTTTAATACTGAAAATGATAATTATTTCTTGTGTTTATGATTTATATTATAGTTTTAAATAAAGTAAAAGTGTTTTCCTTGAGTCGCCTTAAATGCACCGAAAAAAAACAAACACAAGTAAAATAAAAATATAGTAATAATTTGTAAAAATAAATTATATTTTAATCGTATTTGAATTTACATTTTTCATTCATCAAAACGTATTTCGCAACTGACTTTCATTCACACAAATCTCTCAAAAAAACTTATAAAAATAATTATAAATCAATGTTTAAACACAAGGCTATTGTGTTTTATCTCGTATTAAATACTGACAAACATTTAGCGATAGGAGAGAGAAAGTTGAGGGAAATATTTATCAAACATATTGAGGAATATATACAAGAATTTCAATTATTTTCAATCTAAACGCCAATTGTTTGCCTAACACAACGAGGTGTTAATTTGTCGGCAATTTGTGTGTTGGGTTATATTTTAAATGTCAACACATAAACATAGTAACACACATCAGTGTATTATTATATACATCCTATACCTGATATATTTTGTTTGGGTTTAATAATATTAAATATAATTATCGCCAACATTAGTCTAAAGTAAAACATTAGATATAATGATCACTCAAACCATATCAATATTCAGTAATTTTTTTTACCACAATCGTTGTTTTTGATAAACAATTTCAATAGATAACAAATGACATAAATAATCTTTTAATGTATTACATATTGTAATTGTACTGTATTAGAAATTACAAACAGGTAAATAAGATATTACGTATGAAATGAAAGATTATTTTTAAATATATTCATTATGTATTAAATGTAATTCAAAATATTCATAGTAATTATATAAAGAGAAAATGCATTATCATTTTGTTAACAACAAAATATTATTTTTAGTCCATATAAATAGCATTAATAAAACTTTGTTTGTGTAACAAAATCTATCACTCGATTGAACGGAAAGTTTATTATATGTTTGTTGTCATTAAAAGGATAGACGAATATATGAAAACCAAAGATTGAATTTCAATTTTATTCTCGATAGAGAGAGAGAGAGAGAGAGAGAGAGAGAGATTTGATGACATTGTAAACAAAAACACTATATAAATGTATAGACACATAAAAACAACATTTTTCTCTATCCATTGACTCTATTTGATCAATAGTTGC
>CAJPIZ010002863.1:0-12770 GCA_905368565.1 Medioppia subpectinata
TCAGGGCTCTTCAGAGCGGTCCCTAATCCCAAGTTTTCGGGATAAAGACCAACAAACACGCGGTTTGATTAAATCATTTATTGAAAATAGACAAACGTGTCGGTTGGGGTTAATACATAGAATGAGCCCAAAACGTGTTTTACATTATTTCCACACATAAGGCATACAATTAGTCATATTATAATCATTTCAATTAGTAATCTATAAATCAAAAGTAATTTCATTGGATATTTTTGATGAGACATATGAATACTCATCTATTCATAACAACTGTATATATCACTAAAATAAAAGTATCTAGATAAAAGCATATGATAATCTTATATTTTTATAAATATTTGGCCAAAGATTTCAAAATTTAGTCCAAATGAAATGTTTAAATGTAAATTTCAATTAAATTTCCATCCCTATTCCTAAACCCTCGGTGTCATAAATACATTTCATTGGCGTACGTGAGCTACACTTACTCTCAGGTAAGTCATTGGACACACAAATATTCATTGCAGGTATAATTTACCTCAATGTTAATCATAGTCTTTGTATAATGTAAATGAGTTAATCGTTCAATACATGCACTCATATTAATTCATTAATGCGTACAAAATATTAAACAAAGAAAGTATGGATTTACAAGTAAAATTTACATTTACACTTTATATATGTATATTAAAAGTATTAACATTATATTAATGAGTTTTTCTCAAAATGTTTTAATTATTTGAAAAATTACATTTTATTTAACTATTATTTAGAAAAAATGTGCGAATATTTAAAAAGATTTGAATTTTATGACAATATTTCGACAGAATTAACAGAAAATATAAAAACATTATGTTTTTAATAATAATAAATATAATGTATTATTTATCACAAACGACGATATGGTCTATGGATTTGGTGGTAACACCGATGGATGTCTTGGATTTGAACACAACAATCCCATACTATCACCAGAACTGATCCCACAATTATGTCATAAAAACATACAATATTTTATCAATGGAAAGGATTTTGTGTTAGCAGAGAATGATAATAAAGTATTATATGGTTTGGGCAATAATGCTCAGGGACAATTGGCCCGGGGTGAACTAACTGATAAATGTAATTTAAAACCAGAAATAATAACATATTTTAATAACAAGAAAATCGCACAAATAAGCTGTGGTTCACATCACACACTGGCCCTCACAAGTGATGGCCGGGTGTTTGCCTGGGGTTGCAATTATTATTGTCAAATTGGTTGCCGTAGTTATCGGTCGCATATATTAACACCAATTGAAATACAATTCACTAATAATTATAAAATACAATCAGTTTGTTGTTATAATGACTCTTCATTTGCCATCACATCCGACGGACATGTCTTCAGTTGGGGCGCAAATATTGGCTATCATTTGGGACACAATAGACATGAAAATATAGCAAAACCTCAATTGATATCAACCATAATTGGTGTGAAAGCAATAGGTTTGACACAATTTGGTACATATTTTCATTCAACAAATGGTTTATATTTTTGCGGAGAATATTATAAAAATTATGTCAAAATCAATGAAAAGACTTCAAAACTAATACTATCTGAACATTGTTTCCAAAAATTGCCACAAATTAATTCATGGATTGATTCAAATATCAATAAATTTATTCAAATGGAGTATTGCCCGCAAAGTTTGCGCTCAGTATTGGCCGACAAAGCGCTGGCATTTGGCAGACAATCGGCGGCCGAACCCATGAATCCGTTCGAGTATTTCATTTCGTGTGAAATATTTAAAGAGCTCTTAGAATGTGTTCAATATCTTCACGAATCGGTTCCACCGGTCATTCATCGGGATCTCAAACCCAAAAATATATTGATTGTCAATACATTATGCGGTAATAACAACAATAGCCGGCGATTTATAAATGGGTGACTTTGGTTTGGCTACTGTGCACGACCCGAACCGACACACTGACAGCCGTTACGAGCACTCGGCGGTCGGCACTCGTTGTTATATAGCGCAAGAGGTATACAGCGGTAGATATCATCAAAAGGCAGATATATTTAGTCTCAGTGTAATTGGCGAAGAGTTGTTTGACATTTATATTCATTCGTAAGTGTTTTTAATTAATATTCTGATGAAATTTTTATTTCATTGTTATTGTATTTATAGCTCGGAATTGTCTGAAGGGAATGATTGTGTGCTAAAGACATGCATACTATGTATGTCTCAAATATTGGAGAAAATGATGGCTCACAGGAGACAAAGACCTGAGTGTCGGGAAGTGTTGGCCAAACATAACGAGTGGTCTATCGATAAGACTGTTGTCACAAATAATAATAATTTCAATTCAATGTTAAACACACTTAAATCTAATGTGAATTCAGTTTTCTATAAGATTTTGTTGAGTAAAACACAATAATATATTCTATATTTAATTGTGAACCAAATATAATATAAAACATTTGTTAATTTAATTTAGTTGAAAATAATATATTAATTACTTCACCAAAACTAAAACGAGACTAATTATAAATATTTATGTATTGAAATCTTTTCAGTTAAGGAAATTGGTTATAATTAAAATTTACAAAACTATTTAAAAATATTATTTTCTAATAAATAAAATTAATTTATTTTCAATAATTGTAAATAATCATAAAATAATGTTAATTAAGCTCTAATCATTATAAATTGTATTTGAAATTAATTTATTTTGTTTAAAATTAAATGTTTCTTTTCTAATTAAAATATTTGTTTGAATGTAAACTTAATCAGTGATTACGTGATTAATAACCACTTATACATAGATTTAGAGAGAGTTTTACTGTAAAGTATAAGAAGTATAAAATATAAGTTGTTATCATGTTTGATTAACAATTTATTATAGAATATATTATTGTGTTTTACTAAACAAAATCTTATAAAAAATTGAATTATCATTAAATGTGAGTGTATTTGGCACTCACATCAAACGCATTCATTGGTTCCGCCAGTGATTGTTTGTCAAATGCCAGCGCTTTGTCGGCCAATATTGTGCGCAGACTTTGCGGGCAATACTCCATCTGAATGTACAGTTGAGTGCTGTTGTCGTCGAGCCATGAGTTGTGATACTGAACCACATATTGTGAGCGCACTTTTGCCAAACATTTCACTTCATTTAGCACTGGCTGTTTGTGGTCATCACTAAAGGTTCCATTTTCCGGGAGTAAAAACATCCAAATTCGGGAATTAAAAGGCCAAAACTCGTAATAAAATTCTAAACTAAATATGACTGAAATCAAAACATGTTTTGTAATCCACAAAAATTAAAAGGCCAAAATCGGGAAAATTCGGGAAATACGATTTTACTCAATTATAACACAATCATTATACATATAAATCATTTACAAATGAATTATAATTGATAATAGCATAAAATTTGAGCTTTTTTAGTCTACTATCTCTAAGAATAATCTTAAACTGAAAGAAGAACGCTAGACTTCAAAGGAGATAATCAATATATATTTTGTAAGACTTCTTGTGGATTACAAAACATGTTTTGATTTCAGTCATATTTAGTTTAGAATTTTATTACGAGTTTTGGTGAAATATTATAGTTATTAAATAAATAATTTTCTTCGAAAAATATTTAATTTCGGGAATATTTGTAATAAAAATAAACTTTTCGGGAATTTTCTCAAAAATATGCTAAAATCGGGAATTTTCACAAAATAAGCCAAAATCGGGAAAAATCGGGAAAATAAAACTTATATATTTTTAGTCTATTATAACCCCTAAACCTAATGGTATATAATTCCCGATGATTTTGTTAACTATTTTATTCGGGAATTCCCGAAAAATGGAACCCTTAGTCATCACTGCTTTCTTTAAAAAAATATAACCAATAATTAATTATTTACAACAACAAAAATAAATAACAATGTTATAAATTTACCCTGATAATTGACTGTTAATAATTAACAATTAACGCCCAAGTTTTTTTTGAAATTTTTTTTCGACAAATATTCCGATGAAAACTCCACCTAACCAAACCAAACCAAATATAACATAATATAAGTTAGGTTAGGTTAGGTAAAAGCCAGCATTAAGAATTATCGCTCACGATTTTAGTAATTTTTTAAATGTAAAATTCAACGCTAAAAACGAATATGAAATCAAAATTTTTTTATATCAAATATTTTTCGAGTGATTCGACTTAGACCTTTTGTTCGAAAAGCATTTTTGAACGAAATATATTAATGTCTTATACAATTTCGATGTAGAAATAATTGTTAATTGTTAGCGTACAATTTTCCATCTAATTTATGCTTTACTTTATACATTGTTCCGAACCTATAACTACCTAATAGTTTGTATTCATCAAATTAAAAAAAATAAAGTTATATCTTACTTTCTTAAACCCCTTTTAAAAACTCCTTTATTTGTAAAAACAAATTTGTAATAGCAAATATTATTTAGACATTAATAACCGTCTCGATGCAAATAATTAGTGATATTTATATAAACATATGTTTATTAAAAATTTAATGAAAATGTAACGAAAAATTTAAAATTAAAAAAAAACTTTAACTTAAAATTAAGTATTAGCTTTAGTTTAAATAAAAAATTTAGTAATAAATAATTACACGGGTTAATTATTAAACAATTTACATTGCAATTTATTCAAGTATATCTTTAACAAAATACAATTTAATTTATAAAAAACAATTATTTATATGTAACAACAACATTAACAACCTATAACTTCATTACATATTTAGTTATTTAATAAATTAAAATGTAGACAATGCATTGTGTTACTTTCAAGGGTAGTAGCCAGCGTTGCCCCCAGTGCCGGTGTATTGTCCATTCCAAACGTGTTTACAATATGGTCTATTATGCTCGTGCGTCATAGGTATACAGAAATAACCTGGTTTACATTTTGCAGAACATCTCGCTTGTCCCATGACCAATCCATCGGTGACTAATATTACCACAATCAGTCCAAGCGCCACTGCCATAATGTTCATTTTCATGTTGAACTGGAATGTATAGAACTTTTTACTAGACTTGAAACTTGTCAGCAAATGAGTTAAAAATAAATTTATATAAGTGGAATTTATATACCCATCTCATGGGGGCGCTGTGTTTGCTTTAGTATTTAGTATTAAACTACTGAATTATGCAATACAGTGATTAGAGTGACCACACGTCCTTTTTGAAATTATTGTTATTTTGAGATACTGATGAGCAAATTCCATTCCTATTATTGTTTTAACGATTTATGAAAAAGGCTTATTTTACAATAATATGGAAAAACCTAATAAGCAATTTGTTGTTTCTTTTTAATATTTCAATTTGACAAATAGTCCTATTTTAGATCTAAATTATTTGGTCACCCTAACAGTCATACTTGTGAAATATGATAGATCAACCCTTATCTGGTGAGTAACAAAGTTTTGACATAAAACCCCGTAAGGTATTAGTTAATGAGTTATACATTTATATAGAATTTTATTTAATTCAAAATTTATATGCAATTTAAAACAAATAAATTACACAAAACGTTGTAAAATTCAATTTAATACTGCATGTCACAGAGCAGTAATGATAATATTGCATTTAAAAAAACATTTAAAATAAGGATAATATTAATTCAGTTAACAAATAAATGTTGTCCACGCGCTATGGGTTAAACCAAATCATACAGTGCCAATAATTTCACTTTTTATTAATTACAATTAAGTTTTAATTAAAAATTTGATACATTTATTTTTTAAAGCTAATAATTAGTGAGTGACAGTCCAGGTGTTTAATTTGGGACCAAACTGTGTACAGTAGACCTTATGATAGTCGTTGTTAATTTTGAAAGTTTGTGTAATTATATATTATTTGATTATTACGTAAGTGTTGTTTGTGACGGAAATGGTAAGAATAACATACAGTGCAACTCCTCCATAGCGAATCACCCTCCACAATAGACTTGCCACTTTTCCTATTTTTCAATTCCCTTCCCTTTTCCCTTAAACTATGCAAAGAGGGAATCCCTTCCCTTCCCTCTACAGACAACAGGGAATTTCTCTTTTTCCCAATCGGCGATAAATTTCAAACATGAATTCCTGGCCCCGATTGGGGGCACCTCTGCTGTCCAGATGGGCATAGATTACGCTTTTTTTTAACCAAATAAGCGCCGAATTGATTGTAAAAGTATTTATGCGAAACGTATTCGCTGTCAGCTTCGGGTCCGCCGTAAACGTGCAAAACTAATTCAAATATTTTCGTTTTTATTTGCTATCGAAATATTGCGGCACAAAAAGCATCTCTGTGTCATAACTTAATTTGTGTATTTAATAAATATAATTAATTATAACTAGTTTTAGTCATAAATAAACAATACATACGATAGCGTCCGATCGGAACCTTCATGAAAATAGTTTTGGGAACCGATGAGTCTTTGAGTTTACTATTCAGGCTTTTATTGTCTTCGAGTGTATAGAGTAAGCGGTCGTCGACTGTCCGCCTGATCACCGATTGGGGAATATTAGGTCCCAAACAGTGATGGATATAATGTTTGGTCCCTTCGCTACACGTGGCGTCAGAGACCAGATATGTGTTATCCCTATCGGTGTTATATGTGTTGATAAGACACGTGTGACACACGGGCTCTGTCTTCGCCGCCGCCGACGACTGGGTTAACGGAGCCCTCATTAAATGCTTTTCTACCGGATTTGAAGGAAATGTTGCCCTAAAATATCTGTAAAATATTCACATAATATATGCCTATTATTAGATATTGAGATATAGAGAATTTTGTTTTCTTACATTTTGTCATTTTCTGTGTTTACGTTTAATTTAGTATATCTTTCACTTCAAAAATGTTGATTCGGCCGACTATTTGATTGACACAAATGTTTTATTAAGTTATAAACGTTTGTATTTTGTATTGCATTACAAGAATAGTATTGAATGTCTCACCGAAACGGACACTTTGGCGATGTGTGGCAACACATCCCTCCCGTTGTCACTCATTTTGGGTACGTTTATAAAATATAACTCGCCGTCTGGTGTGACTACAGGCGCCGCAAACAAGTCTATCCATCCGTTACTAATGATAAAGTATTTTATCACTTATTAAACTCTATTATTTAGAAGTAAATGTAAATAACTGTGAATTAAACATAATGTAATTATTGAGTGAATGCATACTAACTATGGTATTGAATGGTATGATAATATCTGTAGTCAACGTCAATACATTAAAAATGCATAAATTGTTGTGAGAGTCGTAATGAAGTAGTTCATTGCCTGAAATCCAGGTGCCATTAAAGAGGCGGTCACTTAATTCACCCGACATATAGTCAGTGAAAGTGATGCCCCGTTTGAAAGACTGTGTGATTGGCTTTTGATCGGTAATAATGTCCCCAAAAGTGTGTCCATCGGATACTTTGCGCGAAGTATTGTTAATATTGTTATACATATGAATTGTGGACACGATTTGTTTCATTTGGATCTCAATTTTTGCGTTCTCGCCGTCAGTATCGATGATCTCGTCGTAAAATATAGCGAACGCCACAAACGCTACACTTTTGCACATTAAAGCCATCACCGATAGGACTCACAAATAGCGACACTTTTTCTGTACACAAAGTGATACTACAATTTATTTTCAATTTTTAATATCGATTTGTTATTAAAAGTTTATTTTTAAATAATAGTTACAATTAGTTTTGAATCGTTTATAATTGGAACCCATTGTATTAGAAAATATGATAGCTTTAAAAATACTGAATTAGAAAATGAATAGGAATTGCAATTAAATTATCATTTTACTGCTTAATTAAAACTTATACTTAATGTACAAAACTTATCTACATTTTAATGGCGTATAAAAACAATCAATATATAAGTTGTAATATAAAGGGTGATAAAAATGAGACAATGAAATGGTTAGGGATAGGGATCTAAAAGCTCACCAATTGGTGTTGGCACAGGTGTGTTGTAGTCAATCCATTGCCGGTGTTGTCAACGGAATTGTTACTGTTATTCACGCCATAAGTGCTGTTCATATTTGGACTCCAAGTGATCGACACATTAATTATTTATTCAAATATTTAATTAATTATCTATTTTTTAATCAATAGTTAGGTATAGTAATATAGAAATAATTTTTGCTACCCAGATGTTTGTTTTAATTTTATTAACTTTCTTAATAGTAATTTATACAAATGTGTATATTTTTTGTATTAATCTAAAATTATAAATAAAATCACTGATATCTATGTACTTATAGTTTAAATTTGTTGTAAAACTTATAAAATACAAGTATTTTTAACAAACAATTCAAATAAATAATAACAAAACTAAATTCAAAACTAAATGTCATTCAAAGCGCACATAAAAGTAATGGCAATTAAAAGTGAACACACTTTCAAAGTGTGCGCCAAAACACACACACAGTGTATACGCGTTACCATTGGTTACAATAGAAACGCATTCACTGTTCGCCAAAACAGTTGTTATTGTTTTCAAACACTTTCTAAACACAACTCAAAACAATCTGTGCTTTCATTTCAGTCACAAAACCAGTCATTCATTCATTGCTTGTTTGATTCAAACCTCAAATACAACTCCAGTTTCAGCGCCGAAGACAACACCACCAGAACTATCACTACAACTGATCCGATGGCCACACAGTCGTCGACCGCAGCGGTGGTGAACACGAGTCCGGGCGGCGGCACAACCACTACAGTCGTTGTCACCACAACTATCACAACCACGAGAACCGGTGCCACCAGTCCTGAGGCCACTGACAGCACCGCCACCGCCGACGACAACACTATCATTGCCAACACAGCCAACGCTCCGGAGGTCACCACTGATCCCAAGCCAAAGACAGCGGCGGATCCAAAGGCGCCGCCGATCGCCGGCGCAAACAATGGCCACAAAGACAACAACAACACTGACGACAACAACAAGACAACAGATCCGACACCCGTTGTCACCACCGAAGACACCATTGGCTACGAGTACGAAGTGGACGAACGGGTGCTCTGTTTTCACGGGCCGCTCATCTATGAGGCCAAGTGTCTGAAGCGTCGGCCGGAACCGAAGCGCCAGTACTTCGTCCACTATAACGGGTGGAACAAGAATTGGGACGAATGGGTGGACACGAGTCGGCTCCTGAAGTTGAATGACGACAACCGACGCGTACAGCAGGAGCTGAAGGCCGTCCATAAGCCGCAGCGTAACGGCGCGGCCAACGGTGCCGGCGGTGGTGGTAATGGTGGCGCCAGTGGTTCAGCGCCAACCGCTTCCACCTCTTCGTCGTCTTCCCGCAAACGCAAGACCACCGCCACTAATGGTACGGCTCAGGAGACGGCCACTACTGGCGGCGCCGGTAAGCGCTCTAAGTCTGGCGCCTCTAATGGCAAAAGTGGTGCAAATAATGGTATTTATTGTTTGGTTGTATCTCAAGACATGTATTTTAATGCTCTCTCTCTCTCTCTCTCTCTCTCTTCAGCCAAAGATCAGTCAAACGGCGAGTCGTCGACCACTACAAGCGAGGGCTCGGCGTCGGCCTCAGCCACGCCATCGACGTCCGCCACCGGAACCGCTTCGGGCCGTAAGAAGAGACGCCATTCGGTGCCGGCGTTTGTCGAGACGGAAGAGGCGTTCACATCAAAGCCCGAAATACGGATCAAAATACCCGACGAACTGAAGCCGTGTTTAGTGGACGACTGGGATCTGATCACAAGACAGGAACAACTGTTTGATTTGCCGGCGAAGATCACTGTGGACTCAATACTAGAAGACTATACTAAACAGCGACAAATGGCCACAAAGATGACACCCGTGAAGGAGAGCCAAGTGATGGAAGCGGTGGACGGCATACGGGAGTACTTCAACGTTATGTTGGGCTCGCAGTTGTTGTACCGCTTCGAGCGGTGCCAATATCAGGACCAGTTGGCCACCAAACCCGCCGACCGGCCCCTGAGCTCAGTGTACGGCGCCATTCATTTGCTGCGTCTGTTCACAAAGTTTGGCCACTTCTTGGCGTTTACGGCGCTCGACGAGAAGGCCGTACAGCTGTTGCTGACACACGTCCACGACTTCTTGAAGTATTTGTCTAATAACTGTATACTGTTTTTCAATACCAGCGACTATTCGGCCGCTTCTCCCGAATACGTCCGCAAGACTATGGCCTGAGAGAGTGGGTCGCAGTGCCGGTGCTCTAGCGCTGAGCCGTTCATACGTGTGTTTAATTGCCATTTGTTTTTTGTCACTACTTTTCTCTCCTTTCATTGTATTTAATTTTTGTTCTCATTTAACATAACATTTAAACATTTATTTGACAAATATTTTTTACGATTAATTCATTTTGTGATATAAATATGTCGTTTAATAACAAGATTTTTAATTAATAATCGCTTTGTTTTAATTTATTCATAGATTTATTACAAAATAATGCGAAAGTCTATGCGTAACAACTGATGCCTTAATCAGTGGTTCAATAATTACGGACTAACTCTTCATTGTCTGACAATTATCTCATTGTTTTTAGTTAAATAACTAATTATAGTCTATTATATTGTTTATAAACACAATTGGTTTACATTTAAATCCAATTAAGCATTAGATTAATCTTGTTAAAAGTTTCTAATTGTCATTAAGTTACTCTATGAGACCTAGTTGACATATTGCCCGCAACGCCACTGGCGCTACTGTCTATGTGGCTTAGCATTGGTTCTGTACTTAATAGCTAAACATATTTGAAAAGTGGTGTTGGTGGCAATTAATTAAAACAACGCCATTAAATAATTATAAACTTTTAATTACATTACAATTATAATATGGATGAATAATAGATTAGAAAACATTCATAAAACATACTTAAAACAGATATATTTAAGTTAAATGTCATTACATAAGTCCTACAGAGAGTGTGGACTAAATGTGGTGATGATTGAGATGTGATGTTCACAACTCGTCGTTAACGCTGGACGTGTCGTTCATCAGTATATCGCCCCTATCTTTGCGGAATTTGGCCCAAAAATTGTCCGGAAATTTACTGAAAGGTAAATTAGACACACATTTTACCATTAATTTTTGAGATAATAAACATGCAATTTAATGCAGAATAGATTTAATGTGAGTTTTAAGTAACCATAATACTTTTATCGCATTTAATCCCAACCATAATGTAATGATAATACAATTTTTACATACATTTGTTTTTTGCGGTAAATAAATATCGCTATTAATATCACATTTACTGCCATTGAGATGAATGCGATGGCAATCCAGTGGCCATTGTGTGGGCCTTCGCTCTCGGGTCTCAATTGTGTGATATTTATCAATGAATCCAATTTATGTGATATATTCTTCATGTAATGGATATTATGGTCAATCAGTTGGCTATGGATGGCATCCGTGGCGCCAATCGGTTCCAGAGTTGTTGTCGCCGTAGTGGCCATCTCTGTGCTCGTCATCACTGGTCTCGCAGTTGTCTACAAATAGGACAAAACAAATAGTGATTGTCTTAAAGTACATTATTATTAACGTATGTTATAAAACAAGTTATAAAACAATAGTAATTATCTGTGAATTAATAATAACCACAGACTCTAATCACGTGATAACTCTTATACTAACCGTTGTTTCATCGTTACAGACGTCACTGAATTGGAACCGATTCTTAGAGCAAACGCACCGATAGTCTCGCTGTACGGGTAGACACATGTGAGCGCAGCGGGAGTTTGAGCACCGGTTCGTGCCATTCATCTGCCGGCGACTGTCCAACACTTTGACACCCTCTACATCGGTGTAGGCGTTGACGAGTGTCAACTTCTCGGTGCCGTTCAGACCCCTCTTATTGGTGACGTGAAGAGCGTTGTTCTCATAGTTAGACCAATAGATGTGATCACCGAACAGATCCATAGAGAAGGAGCCCTCGAATAGGTTTCGCGAGACAAGTATTGTCTTGAAGTCGAGTCCCGTATAGCTCACAGAATACAGGGTATAGACGTGTGTATCGATCCAATAGACTACCTGTGCGTCGATGTCGAGGGCTATAGTGTTGGGTATTAAGGTTGCCGTTGACAGCACTATGGGATCCGAGCCGTCCTGATTGGCCCGCGTTATACTACCCGAGTGTTTAGTAGTGACCGTATTGTAGCCCCACTGCGACCAGAATAGCAGTCCGTGTATGGGATCGACCGACACGTCTCCCTGTATCTCATTGTGTCGGATCAGATCGTAGCTGTAATACTTGCCTTCCGGGCCAATACTGATCACTTCCACGCCTTTGGACACCGATATATAGGCCAAGTCGTGGATCCAATCGATGGACAATCGCTTCGAGTTATACGTCCGGCGCAACAGTTTCTGAGTTGCGTTAAACGCCGACGGCTTTGACCGGTCTATCGGCGCCCCGTATAGTGACAGCCCCTCAAACACACTGCTCTCCAGCCATAACATGACATTCTTGTGGTACACGTAATCAAATTCAGTGATCCAATCGGTGTCCGACAACAGATCCACGGACTCAATGTAATTTGTGTTCATGTCTTCCACTGTGTTTTGCTTCACATAAATACCCTCTTTGTAGACAACAAACACCAGTTTTGTGTCGTTGTCTAACACCGGGTACGGCGTGACCGCCGACGATACAGACGGTGCGGTCGCCGGCCGATTGCCCGCCGCTGACTGAGTGGTGTCCGGCCCAGCGGTCGGCGGTTGCTCTATACAGGCGCTACCGTTCCAGGTCTGAGCCCCGGGACAGCCGCACGTATAGCCCGGCGAACCAGCGGT
>CAJPIZ010002864.1:0-12766 GCA_905368565.1 Medioppia subpectinata
CTCTCTATTGTTTAAGTGGATTATTTTGATATACTTAGTTGTAATACAGACTATAGTAGTAATAATAATATTGTCTGTATTTATCATTAATCTCGTGTTTGTTGTGTTCACACAAACTCTCACAACACTTCAAATAATTGGTTTTAAAAATTGAAAAAATCACTTTTCCCTCAAAATATATTTCTTACTCACTATACATATGATGTGATGCTAACAACAAAAGCTAAAAAACCACACGAAAAACAATAGTTTACTTTAAAATAATTCACACGATTGTTGGCATTAAATAATGCATGGTAACCAAAAATCTATACCATGGTCTATTAATACTATTGTTTAATCTAATTAAATTTAAATTCTTGAATTCTCTCAGCCATCAACTCGAGAGAGAGAGAGAGAGAGAGAGAGAGAGAGAGAGAGACTAAAGCATAATAATAACGATACGCTATATTGAATTCGTAATGTATTTTTCTCTATGAAAATATGTTTCATATGAATAGTTATTTATTGCGGGAATAAAATACTATAAAAAACATTTTGCAGACAAATCCCATTCCCTTATGGTTTTTATCAATAAGTAAAATCTCAGACAGACATTGGAAACAATGTGTAAAACATTTAGCATTAGATTTATGTAAAACATAAACTATTTTTCTATAAGTTTTTCCCATCTATTTCTGTGCCTTTTATTTCGAAAGCCATTATTTTAAAGCAATAATAATAGAAAAACAAAGTTTTAATATCACTTTGTTTTGTTGTTTTTTAATAATAAATAATATTTTGTTTTTTCATACTTTCTTTGATTCTAAACACCAAACAAATGTCACTTTGAATTGAATTATTTTGTTTCACAGACTAAACAAAAAACGAGTTAAAAACCTTTGTTAGTAATCTCTCTCTCTCTCTCTCTCCCCCCCTCTCCCCAATTTTATATATTTACAATATATTACTATTTTATAAATAAAATAATAATTTTATTAATACTTTGCAAAATATTCCTAAATTTAATTTATATATTCATTAATCGAAAATAACATTAAGTAAAATATAATAATTGCTACGTGAATGTTTATACTTAATATTTATTTAAATTTAATTAACATTTTATTGAAACTTTACATTCAATTCCACAACAAAAAATATTAAATTAATTAATTTTACTAAAAAATCTAAAACAAGAGAGTGTGCAAAAAAAGTTTACAAATCTCATCAAATATTTAACATTCATTGTTAGCTTTAAGCGTAAAAATAATATTTTACAAATATAAATAATTCCGGTGTAAACATACATTTATCAGATTGAATTGCTTAAGTAAATAGTGTACAAAGTAATCAAAATTGTATGCATTATTAAATTTATTAAATTTTTGTAATTTAACTAAAAATAATAAAAACAAATAAATTCAATATTGACTAAAAATTTAACACAATTTTTAATTAAATATAAGAGATATCGATTAAATTTAATACAAGATGATAATGATAATTATTTTAATTCGTTTGTGATGCATATGTAAAAGAGAAACTCGCTTATTATTTACAAAATTCATTAAAAACATAGTAAATATTAATTATTATATAATGTCGGGGAATTGTATTATAATACAATCGATTTGTCCGTCTAATATGTTTACTAAACAGTGAAACTATTAATATTTACTAAAATTTAACTATGTATTTTTGCACGTTATCATTTGTCTTGTACAGTAAATACAAAAACGAGAGAGAGAGAGAGAGAGAGAGAGAGAGAGAAAAGTTTACAAATCTCATCAAATATTTAACATTCATTGTTAGCTTTAAGCGTAAAAATAATATTTTACAAATATAAATAATTCCGGTGTAAACATACATTTATCAGATTGAATTGCTTAAGTAAATAATGTACAAAGTAATCAAAATTGTATGCATTATTAAATTTATTAAATTTTTGTAACTTAACTAAAAATAATAAAAACAAATAAATTCAATATTGACTAAAAATTTAAAACAATTTTTAATTAAATATAAGACATATTAATTGAATTAAGTACCGTATACGATCGGTTAATAATGATCACTTTAATTATGTAATGCACATGTAAAAAAATTTGCTAATTATTTACAAAATTCATTAAAAACATAGTAAACATTAATTATTATATAATGTCAGGGAATTGTATTATAGTACAATCGATTTGTCCGTCTAATATGTTTACTAAACAGTGAAACTATTAATATTTACTAAAATTTAACTATGTATTTTCGCACGTTATCATTTGTCTTGTACAGTAAACACAAAAAAACGAGAGAGAGAGAGAGAGGATAAATTATAAAATAATAAAAGAGTTACACGTTTGGGCAAAAACACGGCAGGACTGAGCCATCTATACGGAAATATTGAGCGCATATACTGTATAGTTATATAATGAATGACATAATGTCTGCTGCGATACGAGAATGGGTTCATTGAAATGCGAAGACATAGACGACAACCAAAGGAGACAATTATTATTTAGTGAGTCTGTGATCGACAGCCAATCATTACTTATTAAAGCGTCTATTTTATGGCTGTGTGTTGTGGAGAGCCATTGAAGTCAGTCTATCACTAATCGTACAATAATTATACATTATATTAATTAACTCACGAATAATACGCTAATTGTATTTCAATGCAATTATTATTTTGTAATTTGGTTTTGTTTGAAAGTTAAATGTCTCCATACATATCCAGTATGCAGTATACTTTACCAATAGATAGAGTACTGTATATGGTTTGGTATTTAGTTGTGTAATTAGTTTCAAATGATAGCACTGTTTAATTGTATTTTTTAAAATCATTAGTTTTAGTGTATTTCAAATAAATTTTGTTTTCTTATTTTGAGAAATTAAATTCGATAAACAATTTTTGTGAAAAATAACATTTTTTGAATTTTATTTATTGCTATTATTTTATAATAACTTTTCGTGACTCTCTCTCTCTCTCTCTCTCTCTCTCTCTCTCCACATTTAATTTCCAAGAGATTGATTTAATATGAGCGCAATTTTATGATTAATGAAAGCGATATTAATTTAATACAAAGTTTTAATCTATTTATTAAAGCCATAAATTTACTACACATTCAAATACAGTGTAACTTATTATTACAATAAAGTAGTCCTAAAAACGGCTTTCGAAAGGATGTCTTAAGCAATAAAAATCGTGGTCTAATGTCTCGCATATATTATATTTTACCCCGTTTTTCATTGTATTTATGGATATATATATATATATAATATATTCTGTGCAAGAATTTCAATTATTTTATGTTTATTATGAAATCAATTTTAGATTAAATATAATCCATTAATTCTTATTCCCATAAAAATGCATTTTCTGTCTTATTGTTTGAGACATTTATATAGGAATTGATGCCAATTCTCGCCAATTTATGTCGTCTGGAAAGTGCCAGACATTTGTGTTGTATTTGTCGCACACAAACAGACACACCATCTCTTCCTCTTCTTCTTCTTTATCTTCTTATGGGAACCGAAATATTCATCGCTTTTAAAAATTGTTTTTTTCCATGAGTTTTATGCTATAAAATCATAACATTAATGTGTATTTCATAAGTAATGGGGGTTTATATGGGATGCAGAGACATAAGGAGAGGGAGGTTTGGGTTTAATCTTATAATAAATGTGTTAGTTTTAGTACAGCCATTAGGTATACACAGGAAACTCATATGAAATGAACATCAAATGGTTTGTATAGTTAACACACATTTGCATAACTGCTTAATGTATAAAGTTTTAGGAACTAAATATATGATTAACACACTATTAGGGATAAAAATTTACTGAAATGAACATGAACATTTTATTTAGACTAAATTTTGGGCTAAACTTTTATAAAAACGTATAATCTTCATATGCTCTTTAACTAGATACCCTTAATGTGGTGAATTAAATAAACATTAAACTAATTAAAACATATTCTATTTTAAATAATTACGAAAATTATTTTGGTTCTTTAAATATTTCAAATTTATTAAAGATTATTGCAAATTATGTTATATATTCTGTAATATTTTACTTAAAGTGTGAATGCCAAAATTATATATTACAAAATAATAATGAATTTATGACAAATTAAGTATTTTGTTAATTATTTAAATAAATTACTCTTTGATAATAGTCGTTAATTTAGTTTAAATGACACAAATTAGTGATATATTTAGTAAATATGTGTAATATTGATGTCGGTAATGTAGAGTGGTTGAAAATTTAGCCTAAATGTTTAGTGAGACCCCTAAACGTTCTCTAAATTTTACCACTTACATCTTTAATTAAACTTAATTTTTGAATTTAACCACTTGGAATAAAATAACAATCTGACATCACATAACCCGCACTCTGCAGATAACCCGCACTCAATCATTTCCCAAAAATCTCACTTTTTCATCAGATAACCCGCGGGTAATCGGCAGGATTTTACGGTATATTATTCTTTTCTATTCCAAAAGTGTTTGATCAATTTTAACCAGGACGTCCCAAAAGTTGAATAAAAGTTAGGCTTTTCCTATATGCTCCCATAGACAATACATTACAGTTTACCCTCACATTACCCTCATTTACCCGCACTGGGAAACGTTGATTTTAACCATTAGTAGATCATTTTGTTAAAAATTAATCAAGGAAAAAAGTAATTTCTTAGATTTTTGATGTTACAATCTGTATTGTAATTCTTTAGTAAATGCATAGTATTTTGTAATATATTAATTTATATGGAAATCTTGGGGATAAGTAAAATTTAAAAATTACTTTGTTCTTTATTTGACTATGTACAAAATGATATTGCGTATATACTTTTTAAGTAAGAGAAAAATTAAAATAGTGAAATTTGAAACTTTAATGCAGTAAATTTAGATGTCTTTTATTTTAGACTTGAAACACGTGTAAAGTTATAGTTAATTATAAACAATTTAATCAAGTAGATTTTGAGTTATTGATATTTTTCCCTTCCCATAGAAAACAATAATATGACTATGCACTGTATAAGATGAAACAATTCATTTATTGAATACAATTTTCTGTTACATTATTATCGGAGCATTGCATTATAGGTAAATATAAGACCCCCAATAGTCACTATAATAATTACGATAACAGCTCAAATAGTTACTTAAATAGTTACTTATAATTTGACAAAATAAACTTAAAAATTATATAAAATGGTACAAAATGCCAGTTTCACTCTTTAATACATTAAATATAACTGTTTTTAAGTTAAATCACTTGTATTAACTGTTTTTAAGAATATTTTAATTATTTTGGTCATACCCCGAATACTTACAACTAATAATTATGGTCATACCATCGTTTAAAATGATAAATTACTGCAATATTTTATAAAAACCTTTATATTTGACATAGTTTACTCTATTTGATTTTTTTGCTTACTAACAAATGTAAATTAAGTTGTAATTGTCTTTGTGTTTTATACTAAAATATACTAAAAACTTGAAAAATGTGTCAAATAGTTACTTATTAGATAATAAACGTTCAAATAGTTACGAACGCCTCAAATAGTTAAATATAGGTAAAATAAACTTTCGGTAAACTGACCCCCAATACATGATCGGTTCACATCCCGAGTTCGGGGGTAATGCTATTAACCGCTAAAAATAGGTGGTATAGGTAAATGCAATTCCCTGATTATTATTAATAAAAATTGTTTTTGCTGTAACGTTATATTTTATTTTTGCAATCATTAAACTTGTTTAAATATTTAAAGTAATAAAATCTCTCTCTCTCTCTCTCTCTCTCTCTCTCTCTCGACAAATTTGTCTAAAAGTCCATTCTTGGCATAATTTGAATATAAATTTACTCAAAAACGGCAGTTATAATTGTAATTAATAAACATATCAAATATTTTCTTTTCAAAAACGTTAATATTTCAAACAAAACCAATCATTTAAAACAAAGAAATGTCTAGAAGTAACTTTATTATAATAATTAACATATAATTACTTTCGAGTGTTGAAGCATATATTGTTTGCAATTTACATCTATAATTTTAAAAAAAATTTATGCAAAAGCAGTTATACTGTACAGACTGTATAATATATTTAGTACTATTGTGTTTTTCCATAGGAATGCATTGCAATATTAGTCTACTAAAAACATGTATAGATCAGGCATCTGTAATCCGATTTTAATAAACTCGGGTGTTTTTAAACAAGTATAAACTCCAGTTTAATACCATGTAGTCATTTTATAATTTCATTAATGTCCCTGTTACTTGCACGACGATATTTAAAATGATGACATTTTTGTAGAATAACCAAAGATAAAATGAGTTTATTTGTCTCCAGAATTAAAATAAATTACAGAATTTTAAAAAATTATATTAATTTATACTAAAAGTATTATAACCAACATAATACGTTTAATGGTTGTCATATGTGAACTATTTTTGGACGAAATAATAACTAAATGACTAATTGCACAATAGAATTACTGTGAAAATATTAGTTGGGTAAAATTAAATATTATGCTAAATAAATTGATAATATATCATGGCAAATCTATAAAATTAGCGTGACTTATCTGGATCTACAATTTACAGAAATAAGGTAGGTTCTAAAAATTTACACTAATTTATATGTGAAAATTTTTAATAAAATTGCTACTGATTGGCTAAGCGCCCTTTAATTCAAATTTAATTTAGTATAAATTAATAATTAATTAATGCCATTAAATTTGAGTTACATACTTAAAAGAAATATACTTCTGATCAGTGCTAATTTTGTTGTTGAATATAAGCTATAAAATAGTACTGAGTATATTATACACCCTGTATATGAAAACAAAATACCGTATAAGTCAATTTCTATTTTGCATAAAAACATATGATTATTGATTTTGTAATTAGAAATAACTCAGAAATAAATGTCATTCTATATATTTTATGTAGTTACTAATTTGCTATTATAGTAATACGAATTAATATCAATCCCATAATTATTATTTTAAAATAAAACATTAGTCACATATAATATCCTTAAAACGGCAGATTAAAATTATTCCTATATCATCAATATTACAGTCCATAAAACAAGTTGTGTTTAGTTGTAAATGATCTGCAACCAATTAACGTTTATTTTATCTACATTATCAATATTTATAAACACGCTCAAAGACATGCCACTATTTCTACAGATAAAATTTATTTATTTTATTGTTAAGCAATTAAATGGTTTGTGAAATAAAATTTATTATAGTACATTAAATAATCTCATAATTTAGAAAACAAGATACACACGGCGAAGTTATACGTTAAACCCAATTTGTATATTGCTTTAAAAATATATAGACAACAGGTTTAACCATACAAGCTTAAACTGGGAGATTAATTTCCCATTTGCACTTTGAATTTTGATTAAAAATCAATAACGAATGTTAGCTAGAATAAACTTCAGTAATGTTTCATGAATAGTTAGATTTATAAATTTGTAAAGTTATATGATTATCAAATTTATTTATCACGGTTAAATTAAAGTTGTGGATATTATTCTTTTAGTTTATTCGCAATGTAACTATTTTCTTACACTATAAATAGTATTAATTTTATTCAGCATCTATTGTGCAAATTGGGAGATTAATCTCCCAAATGGTAAATTGAATAAACTGGGAGAAAAATTTCCCAACATAAACATCACTAATACATGGGATATTATCCCAGTTTATACAATAATTACTGGGAGATTTAAATCCCAGTTTATTTACAATGTCTATAATGTAAGTTTAAGCTTATATATACAGACAATATTAAAGAATATAACTTAACAATATTAGAATTCGCATTACACATAGACCAAGGATTGTCCATAAGATTAACATTGCTCATGCTATACCTATGTCATAGAAGTAAATGATATAGCAACTATAGAAGCACACTAAAACTTTTGCATAAAAATCGATCTATTTTGCGTATAAGATAATGTTAACTCTATGTTAAAGTATAGTCATAGACTTAATCTGTAATCCCATGTTAGTTATCATATGGTGACGGGGCAAAACTTCCTATAACTACATTATTCATATCTAAATTGTGTTTAGAAATATATCCACAATAAAGATTATTTGAAATATATAGAATAATTATGTTTCCCTGATAATGTAACTTAACACTGAGCAAGTAATAAAAGTGTAATATGTAATAACTATTATATACATCATTTATCTTTATTGAAATTTTAATTAAGTTTAAAACAAGGTTAACACAGAGTGCTATATGTTAACCACAATTCGGAATATGCAGCAACAAATTTATATTTTTTAATAACATTTTTAGAATATTTTTACTGTTATTAATTTGAATATATATATATATATATATATCCATAGAAACAACATTTTCCTAATAAAATATCATTACTTTTATAATTATAACATTACCCATGAAATCAATATTGCCATAAACTTAGCATTATCTATATTAAACTGCATTTTCATAGAAGTTTATGCAAAAGCTATTACCTATAGCAAAAATGTCTCTTTTGTTGCCCCATGTTAAAGTATAGTCATGAGGGCTGACCGAACGATCCTATATACCACATTTTTCATAAATCAATTGTGCTTAGAAATTCGATGTGATGCAATGTTTGACATTACGATAAAAGCTATATAAGTCGCATCCATGAAAATTTGAATTGTTCATTAAATTGAGTTATGATAAATTAATTTTATTGTAAGTTGATCCTTTTGTATTGGACAAAACGTTCATTAAATTTAATTAGTTTAACATACGTTAAGAATACACATAGTTAAGAAAACAATAGACATCACTCAATTATGTCCTTAAACAACATTTCTAACGGCAATGATATCTGTGTGTCGGGAATGAGCGGTCGATTCCCCCTTTCAGACAATACCGATGAGTTTGCGAAGAATCTGTTTGATGGCGTTGATATGGTTACCGAAGATGACAGTCGTTGGCCATTAGGTATTTTTACAATTAATAATATCCAATATTAAAATGAGATTTATTAAATTCTTGTTCAACCAACTTTATCCATGCTTAAATTTAGGACTGTTTGATATATCCAGTCGTATGGGCAAAATTCATAGTTACCAGAACTTTGACAGCGGATTCTTTGGACTTATGGATCAAATGTTGGCCGAAATCGATCCCCAGTCCCGTATGCTTATGGAGGTGTCATACGAAGCCATGTTGGACTCAGGTATATACAAGTTTACAAATTTTGTGTTAAATAAAACTTTATCAAAAAAAACATAAATAGTGCAATTTCTCCATAAAGAACAGCCAGTTGAACGGTTAAAGTGTTTCCTATAATAAGGGTTCTACCAAGGGAGGATTTAGTTATATAACCAGTAATACTTAACTTTTTACCAAACATTTTTGACACTGATTAATCAAATAATTGTTATAAAGGGTTTGGTTTATAATTGGTTTAAAATTTACGTTTCAAATTAGATTTTTTATATTTGTATTTTTCTTGAATAATCACTATTAGCTAATCTTAAATTTTGTTACATTTGATTTATGTTTTTATTTTTGTTTAGTCAAAATATTGTCATATGTGACTCCTTTTTCAATGTCTTTTAATACATTATATTTAGTCTTTAATCAATTGATTGCTTTTATTAACATATATAATAAAAATTAAATGAACAAAAAAGGATTACACAACCACGCTATAAGTTACCCACAATTGGGGTATTAATCATACACAGCAATGCTATACGTTAAACACAATTGGCGTATTATTTAAAGGATAGATAGCATTTAGATATTGGGTTATAGACTCAGCATTACCCATGTTAATCCTATGTCATAGACTCAGCATTACTCATGTTAACCCTTAGTCATAGACTCAGCATAACTCGTGTTAAAACTATGTCGTAGATTTAATCTGTAATCCCATAGAAAAGAATGTTAAAACATCCACATGTTACTCCTATAAGTGTTTTACCATGTTAATGGCTTAAGCTGTAATCCCATGTTAAATCTAATAGAGTGGGGCGTAGGAGGGGAGGGGCAGAACAATTCTATAAATCACATTATTCATACTGAATTGTGGTTATAAATTAATTTACACAATCACATTAATTCATTATTTTAATTATGAAACTAGTGTTTATCACAACTCTTACAATATTGAATAAAATTTTACAATAAAGTGTGTTTTGTAATTGTAACATTATAGATAGAGTTAGCCAAGGTCGCTCTGTGGTCGTTAGAGTGCATCTGTTAGGATGGGAATACTACAATGTATAAGACATTAAAACTAATTTAAAAACTAACAAAATTGTAATTTTGGGTCTCATTAGTTGTAGTATTGCCACTCTAACAGATGCACTCTAACGACCACAGAGCGGGATTCTGAAAACTCTAATTATATGTATAGAAATTCAAAAAAAATATTTTAATGTAAAGTTTTAGTTCTTTATGAGGAGGGGTTCTCCCAAAAGAAGTTTCCCCAAGAGAAGTTGCACTGTATAATTTTTAAATATATAACTTAAATATTATAAGCGATCAATTACTTCGTTCGATTTACTTTTATTTTAAATTACTTTTTGTTTAATTTTGCAAATACGTGCATTTTCTAAATGATCGTTTATAAATTTGAAGCTTTATAAAGTCACATTGTAATATTTCACATAATGTCTTAAATTCTATGTAATTCTATATTAAGATATATTATCTACAGAGCTATTCTAGAAAATTACTTAAACTATAAATGAGTTTAAGTTGTTGCTAAACTTTGAATCTCTATTCAGAGACACATTATTATGCATGCATGTTTAATTAAATGCAAATTTGCAATCATTTTATTCATAGCACACACGCTAAAAACCTGTTTTTATATCAATGCTTATTTGCAGAACACAAAATATACACACTATAAACAACATTCAAGGAACTTACAGGCCTAGCAACATACAAGTGCATACATTGCAGTCAACATCTCAGTGATAAGTTTGATATGACTGTTGCTTAAATTTTTGCACAGCTTAGTCGCTCTTTGAGTCGCAACTTTGTTGAGTTGGTTCTCTCCAAAGAAGTTGTGATTCATCTCACAAGTCTAGGCAAAGCTTTTGTTAATTCTCTAAATAGCTCTGTTAGTATACACTTAATTTCCCATCTAATCCGTCAAAAAATCTTGACAAAATGATATTGACTATATTTCTTATATGAGTTAGATCAAATATGTAAACTACAAAATAATGGTGAATATATCTGGTTAACATACAATAATTGCCAAAGTTTGTTAACCTGCTGTGTTAAATCCAGCAATCCCATGACGGTGGTTTTAAAGAATTATTACTCGTTGACATATCCTCTTTCAAATAGCATAACCGTCTCCTCCGACCACCCTCCAGTTTGGCTATAATCATGGCCATTTTAAATGGTCTAAAAAATTTCTTTGTTTTAATCATATGATTTCAATGTAATTTTCAATAAACTAACTTGATATATTGACCATCATTTTGCAGATTTAATCTTGCTCATTTTATTTAGGAAATATAACCGTTACCATCTGGTCAATACTTTTTGACGGATTAAATATAATTAATATTATTTATTTTAAAAAATGCCTTTTATAATTTAACATATCATTTCAGCAAAATTTAATCGATTTGGTATATTTAGTATATTCTGAGTATGAGCGGTAAAGAACTAATATGTTATTATTATAATAATTGTTTTAATGAGGAAGATTTAATCGAAATTTTGAGCGAAATGAATGGCGATTCTGTAGCAAAAATATTTTAGAAGAAACTATTGATTTTAAAGGAAAATGATATAAATATAGTATTGAAGTAGTGATTATATTATAGTTTGTCTTTAAGTAAAGGGAATGTGAACGCTGGGAGAGAGCGGGTGTTAAATGATAGCCAAATCTGTATTTGTCGTTTTTATCGACACACGACCTCTTAGGCGGCCGACGACTGTCGGCGCTGTGCAGAGACACATGACTTGACAACACAGATCATGTTGTTAACCATCATATTAGGCATTATAAATTTGTCATTCAATATAATTATGTGTTTTGTATAACACTCTGTATAACAGCGTTAACTTAATCACAGTATTTAATCGTAAGAAAAAATTGTAACTCAAATATTGTTAACAATCAAATACTAAAAGCGTTTTAATGCAAAACTTATAATCATAAGTTTAAAAACATTTTCACACAACAACAAATACAGTTCCAATAGAATTTTGAGTGAAATTAAACACAGTTGTTATATGAGTTATATTCGCAAAGTAAAGACCGATTTCTTTCAGAACATTTTTAGTTGGTTTCTGTATTTTGTTAATTCATATTCAGAGTTCAGAATTACATGTAAATTGTGTGTGTTAAATGCAAAAATAAAAAATGTTAAAATGTTGAGCTTTATTTATGCCGCCTAATATGCTTATTTTAGTCCATTCATACCATTAATATAAAGAACATCATGAAAAAGTAATAGAAAACATGTAAATAGGAGGTGGGAGAGTAGTGAAGATTATAAAAGAAAATAGAAAACAAAAATGGGACAAGAGATGGGTAACAGTTGTTGTGTACTAAGCTGATAGCTAGCCAATTAAAATTTTAATGACTTAACGATGATTTTTGCAAATTAAATATAAGGCCGTCTAAAAAGTATTGAGCACCGAAATTTTGCGATTACTCGGGAACCGTTGAAGTGACACTAGTGTTACTTCACACATATATAGAGCCATATCGGGAAAATTGTTTAGCATAAATATTTTTAACCACAATTCAGTATGAAT
>CAJPIZ010002866.1:0-12760 GCA_905368565.1 Medioppia subpectinata
AAATTCTGGTAATTATTGACGGTCTCGGGGCTGAAGAGTCGCAACCAATCGAGCAGTTCGTACGCCAAGAAGTCTACATAATTAATGTGATTACCGGTAAACCACTGACGGGTACCCAAAAACCGGGACAAAGCGTCCAACTGTTGGGGCAGTGTTTCGGCCAAGTATTTGACTTTCTCTGTGTCGTACCCTTTGCTCATCATTAAGCCATAGGTAAACCCATTGCTAATATCCATAAACTGTTGCTCCAACACATCCTGTCGTGTGAGTCCGGTCTCGTCGGTGGCCACCAGTCCGTGCTTTCGGGCCAAGTGTCGCATAATGGCATTGCTTTGGGTTATTTTCACATCGCCATCCATATAGTAGGGAACGTTGGGAAAGTCGAGGCCCAGGGTGAATTTCACCTGAAACCACGGGACCATATATTCGTCCAGTTTAGTTGTGTCCGCATTTTCATGATATTTGTCGGTGAATTTTACGCCCGCATACTTCAGCACTAGTCGTATGGGTTGGGCGTAACCCCGGATCTTGTAATAGCCTAGTGTTGGCACCGATGTGTCCGACATGTTGTACAGTATATAATATATTTATTTAAAATTATTTTCTACTACAAGTAAATACTTTTGTTTTACTTATAAGAAAGCAATTGTCATTTATTTTTAACCCTTGTATTGATTAGAGATAGAGCACAACAAAACACAAGTATGTATTATAATATACAAGAGACAATCTTTTCAATATGGGTGTAAAATTACAGCAAAAGTAAACATGTATTAAAACATGTTATTTGTAACAATATAACTGTGTAGTTTTGGGCTCTTATATAACATACAGTATACAGTAGAGTATGTTATATATAGAACTGGATGTTATGTATTGCACTGTTTGTTATGTAAAGTACTGTATGTTATGCTGTATATAATGTTTATTATATAGTTATACAGAATATAACAGAATAATATTGAATATTTTATATATTGTAGAATAGTATTGTGTGACACAATAGCATAGAATAGAGTATTTTTAATCTAACTGCTTAAGTTTGTTCTAAAATAACGTGGTTTATTTTATCTAGATTAATTAAAATTATGGTTCAATTTTATTAATAAATGATATACTTGCTTAAACTTAATTGAAAACCTTTATGCTAACATTTATCTAATAAAATTATTATAATCTGATATTGTTAATAAAAAATTATGCAATAGCACTGAATGAAGTAAATTATTGTTATAACATTAAATTTATTATAATTCATACATTTATTTAAAAATAATATTTTTGAGAAGATTTAGAATAAATTAAAATTTTTAAATTCATAATAGGCATTTATGTTAAAATTTTTTGTGACATGATATAAAATATTTTATTAAAACAAAATAAGATAACAATATGTTGTGATTATAAACATATAAATGTCATTAACGTGTTTATCACTGACGTGTGAGTTTACATAACCAACAATTTGTTCAAATGTAAATCTACAGCTTTAATCATAAAATTTTATAATCTAGTTTTGGTTACATTTTAGAGAGGGTAATAATAATTAAATACAATGACTCCACAACTTTAGCATGTCATTGGTGGTGTGACAGAAATGTGCTAATATTGAATTCTAAAACAATCGGGTGCAGTGACAATACTAATATGACATGGTGGTGAAAACCAACCCGTATGCTAAAATTGTGCCAAAATCGAGGCATACATGTGTTATAATTTACTTTTTGAAACCCCAGTTAGCGATCGGCGCAAACAATGGCCAACTTATAAACTCCGGTGATTTTATGTATGCCTTAATCGCCGGTAAACTCTCAAAACGGGTCAACAATTGAACCAAATTCTGGTACTTATCGACGGTCTCAGGACTGAAGAGACGGAACCAATCGAGCAGTTCGTACGCCAAGAAGTCTACATAATTAATGTGATTACCGGTAAACCACTGACGGGTACCCAAAAACCGGGACAACGCGTCCAACTGTTGGGTCAGTGTTTCGGCAATATATATGACTTTTTTAGTTTCAAAGTCAGGCGCTACTACTACGCCAAAAAACCCGTTCCTAATGTCCACCAACTGTTGCTCCACCACATCCTGGCGTACGAGTCCGGTCTCGTCGGTGGCCACCAGTCCGTGCTTTCGGGCCAAGTATCGCAAAATAGCATTACTCTGGGTTAGTTTCATGGAACCATCGATGTAATATGGCACGTTGGAAAAGTCAAAGCCCAGGGTGAATTTCACATCAAACCAATTACCTTTAAACGTCTCCATACAGTCTGCGTCCGGATTGCCGTAGTATTTGTCGTTGAAATTCACGCCCTTATACTTCAACAGCAGTCGTATGGGTTGACCCAAAGCCCGGGTATTAAAATAGCCTAACGTGGGGACAGTTGTATCGGACATGTTGTATATGAGTTTGTATATTAGGTATAACTTTTATTAATCACAGTAATCAATGAACAGTTAACTTATGTTCACTTATAATTAAGTTATGTTTTTACTATACGGTTCGCTGTTCTTTATATACTCTAGTTGTTGACAACTTCATAGTATGTAATGTCTGGT
Organism: Medioppia subpectinata; assembly: GCA_905368565.1. Taxonomy (NCBI): domain Eukaryota; kingdom Metazoa; phylum Arthropoda; class Arachnida; order Sarcoptiformes; family Oppiidae; genus Medioppia; species Medioppia subpectinata. The sequence goes on from CAJPIZ010002866.1 coordinate 2,561, forward strand.
AATTTGTGTAGTATATGTTATACATGATAAAATAAATTGCTACAATTAGATTACAAATTAACTATCATATTAATGTGTTAAAAAATTCGTGCATAAGGCTAATAAACGGCTATCACGATATAATAACAGGGCGTTTAGAAAAAAAAATGTTTCCATGCCCCATAACTTTAAATGTAATCAAAATAATTTGATTCTGTTGTCAGATTCTATGGATTCTATAAAATGTAAATGATTAATTTTGTAGAATATGTAGACACGGGTTAATGTTCTTAGAATCTGAAAACAGAATCAAATTATCTTGATTAGTTCTAAAATTATGGGGCATATAAACATTTTTAAACGCTCTGTTATCAATGCATAAGTACTTATCATTAGAATAATTTGTAATATTTTGTTACAATATGATAACGATAATATTATGGTAACATATATATTTTGCTCAATTAATCTAAAAATAGCATAATGTAACTAACTAAAGATGCATCTTAAATTAAATTAAGAGAAGCATTAAACTTTTATGTATATTTTATTTGCAATAATATATAAATTTATTGCTATAAATTAGAACAATGTGTAAAGTATATACAGGGTGTATATGTCATCCTATATCGGCAATATTTCTCGATTGAGTCCTACAATATGTTAGTACTTACGCCGAATTATAGTACTTATTATTTTTTGCAACTTATATAATTGTAACAAATACTTACCGACGGGTAATTAGGAGGTCAAACACAACTGGATTTGATACATGAGATATCTGGGTATTCTGGCATATATGTAGTTAATAACTTTATAATAATAATAATAATTTACTGCTATGATGATGATAATGGTATACCATATTTATTTTATAACTCAATAATTTAAAAATATAATTGTGTAATTAACTTAAATAAAAAATGCATTAAACTTCTAACTTATGTTTTATTTGCTATAATAAATTCTTTTTAAAACAATGTGTATATTAGTAAAATTACATGTAATTTACATCAATTTAAATTACTGTATATTCCATACACATGTAAAAGTATACATATTCTGTACACTTTATTTTATTGTATTTTATTAACTCATATGCTATGCCTATTGTATTGTAAAAGTAAATATATACTAATTAATTATATTGTAATAAGAATATTCTTATAAATTACAAATAATATTGTTAAAATCACAAAGAAATTATTTAAATTATTTTACAACATTAGAGTATATTTTTACAGTTATACTATCAATAATACTGTATTATTAATACAGTATTTAGAAAATACATTATTGTTTTCATAAAATAAAAATTTTAAAAACTTTATATTGTATAAATATAAGTAATATTTTTAGTTAATTAACACGTATAATAATAAAAGTAAGTGTTAATGATAATAAAATATCATAAATATTGTTAAATATTATTAATTGTTCTAAGGCCTAGGACCTAGGCAATTCTAACACTAAATAAATGTACAGTATATAAAATTTGAATTGTTTAAGTACAACTATAATAATTCACATACACATGCGTACATTGCATTTGCCAGGATAACAACTTTGTACTGAATGAGTGTTTTGCCAAGGTCACTATGTTATTTTAATACCAACGTTTCTACAGTATGTTTAGTACAAGTTTTACAATAGTATCAATATATAAACAGTATATACAGCCCTCGTTTTACCATTATTATTAAATTGTGAATTACATTATAAACAGTTTTATTATATATCTAGATACTAATTAAATTATATACAATAATAGTTTACTAAATGGCATCCAATATAACACACGTATTGTTTGATTTGGACGGAACTCTCATTAATTCACCGCAAATATTATTGGATATCATCAGAGATTATGCTAAAAGTCATGGAAAAGTGTTGTCCACAGAAATTGAATGTAAGATAAAATAAATCATATTGATAATTTTAAAAAAATATTGTTAAATCATATACTAAACTAAATTCATCTAGCTGACGTACCAAATGTGACCGACATGGCATTGTTTATACAAAAGTTGCTGCACTCGCTAAACTTGGTACTAACCGAAACTGACCTCAAACAACTATACCACGACTTTTTAACACGGTTTGTGGGGTCAACACAATTTGCACTAACACCCGGTGCCGAGCGGCTGGTGAAACACCTGCACCGACACGGCGTACACATGGCTATAGCCACCGGTAGAAAAGCACGCGATGTGGCCCACTATAGGTCAATAGTTAAGCCGTTTCTGGACGACGGCCTGTATTTCAGTCACGCCGTGGCCGGCGGTGACGACCCGGACGTTACGGTCAATAAGCCGGACCCACATGTGTATCACATTTGCGCCAAACGTTTTGCGATACCTCCGAAATCTATTGATAACGTGCTGATAGTGGAGGACTCGCTGACCGGTATCACAGGTGCCGTGCAGTCAGGGATGAAGACGCTGTTGATTAACGACCAGAAGTTGTGCTCATTTAATGCGATCGCCGATAAGATTACCGTTATTTGCAAAACGTTTGATGATTTCCGGCCCGAATCACTCGGTTTACCCCCATATGATAATTGATATTGGTTGTTTTTTTAATTTATAAAAAATACTTTTGTTTAATTTATTTTTACATTATATATTAATAAAATTAGTACAATTTACAATTTTTGTACAATTTACAGTATTTTTTAACAAATAAATTATTAAGTACATGAAACGTCAAAATATTTAGTACATTTTATATGTTTATTTAAAAGTGGAATTAGTAATTCCGAATTACTATGAAATAAATCCTATTATATTTATTAAGATTATTGCTTTCTACCTCTGGTGGTGGGCTTAATGCAATGCTTTCTCTCCCTCACACACACACACATCCATACATTCAATGTATTGCATTGTGTGATGCAATGTTCATACGAGCAGAGGCAGAGATAGGCTAAATTGATTGAGCGCGCCAGTTTTAAATGGGCTGATGAACTCGTAATGAACTAAAATTGTACTAAATTGTATTGATGTTAAATGTTAATAATAAAACCTATGAATTAATTTATAAAGTGCTATTTCATTTGTATTGTGTGATCAGAATTTATTTTGATACAAGCATACTATATAAAATTAATGATAGAAACATGGCACTAAATTCAAACTTTTATTTATTAATATTAATTAATAAAGTACATTAATAAAGGCAAATTGTCTACTCGTTAAAATAACTTTAAGCAAATGCTTGTTTTTCCAATTCGGTAGCTTTATAAAAATCTATTCTTTGAGCAATACCCGAATAGTGGTTAACGTATAGCATCGCTGTGTGATCCTTGTTTTTTATTAGATGTCCAGCTATTTATATACTCACAATTGAGCATAATATAAGTGAAAATTATAATTATTGTATATTTTGTACAAAAAGTAATAAATATAATATAATTTTCGCATTATCAGCCCTTGAAATTTACTTTGATAATTAAGCCCTGAAATTGTACTTGAACAGTATTAATTAAATGTTATCGTACTTATTACATTATTTTGTTTTATATTACAGTTAGTAACATAATATGATTTATATTTTCAATTTATTAAAGTTTTGTCTACGTTATATAATATACCTGTGTGATTAAAAATTAAAAATTTTATTTAGGTGTTTAAGTGGAAGGGAAATTATTATTTGTACATATTTAATGCTTATTAAATTACCATATTGGTATTAATATAAGACATTCTGTATTACATGCTATAAATGTCCTACAAATAATAGGGTAAAATTATAATTTCTATAAAGTGCATTATAATTATAATAAATAGTAATCTAATTAAATAAATAGATACCTTAACAAAATTGAACACTATTTTTGCATTAATTATATAATTGAACGAATAGTTAGTAAATTCTTAATGCCTGTAATATTGTATAAAGTCTTTATTTATTAGAATCAACAATATTTCAAATGTCATTAATTAATAAATAAAAACAATTTAAAATAATTTTAATTATTTATTACAATATTAAATAATAAAGTATAAAGTTACATTAAAAAACTTATTTAAAGAGACATTGATGATCTAATTTATATACTCCGGTGAATTTATATATGCTTTAATCGCCGGTAAACTCTCAAAACGGATCACAAATTGAACCAAATTCTGGTACTTATCGACATTTTCAGCGTTCAATTGTCGGAAACGAAAGAGTATTTCGAAAGCCAAGAAGTCTACATAATTAATGTGATTACCGGTAAACCACTGACGGGTACCCAAAAACCGGGACAAACTGTCCAAATGTTGGGGCAGATAATTACCGACTCTTTCAGTTTCGTCGTCTTTGCTTTTCAATGCTCTAAAGTAACCACTCTTGATATCCACCAACTGTTGCTCCAACACATCCTGGCGTACGAGTCCGGTCTCGTCGGTGGCCACCAGTCCGTGCTTTCGAGCCAAGTGTCGCATAATGGCTGTGCTCTGGGATAGTTTGACCGTATCATCAATGTAATATGGTCTATTGGGAAAGTCCAGGCCCAGGGTAGTCTCCCAAAAACAAGACGTGAATCCTGTAAATTCCTGTCCCGTCCCATTCCTGTACAGGATTGGGACGGGACAGGAAAAGATTTGACGTTTGCTTACAGGAATGGGACGGGACAGGAATAGATAGCTTCAGGACAGGACGGGACAGGAATGGGTTTAAGACAGGAAAATGCAATAAAATATTTTTAAAAAATTAATTTCAGTATTTGTAAGTACTGTATGATATGGTATATGTATAATACAAAGGGATCCGACTGTACGGCGCCTACGAGAGCATAGCCAAACGATAGGCGCCAATAAATATTTGGAAGCCTTTATATATGCCGACAGGATTTACAGGAAATTACAGGACAGGACGGGACGGGACAGGAAAATATTTTGACATTTAGTACAGGATCGGGACGGGACAGGAATAGATATCTTCAGGACAGGACGGGACAGGAATGAGTTTTAACTAACATTTGGGGCACTAGCCCAGGGTCAATTTCTTATTAGCCCAGTCCTCTTTAATAGCTTCTTCAGATGTGGATCCTATGCTATAGTATTTGTCGGTGAACTTCACGCCCGCATACTTCAGCAACAGTCGTATGGGTTGAGCCAAACCCCGGACTTTAAAATAGCCCAGTGTTGGCACCGATGTGTCCGACATGTTGTACAGTATATAATATATTTAATTATTAAAATTATTTTTCACTACAAGTAAATACTTGTTTTTTACTTATAAGAAAACAATTGTTATTTATTTAACCCTTGCATTGATTAGGGGTAAAGAACAACAAAACACAAGTAGGTAATAATTGTAATATACAACAGGCAATTATTTCAATATGGTTGCAAAATTACAGCACAAGTAAATTTGTATTAAAACATGTTATATAACTGCTATAGTTGTGGTCGCTTTAATAGTATATAACATACAGAATACACAGTATATTATATATAGTACGGTATGTTATATAAAGTACTTCATGTTATACTGTATATACTGTAGTGTTTATAATATAATTATATAACAAAATAATATTTATTGTCGTATATAGAATTATTTATAATTAATTAAATAAATTTTTAGCAAATATTTCTTAAATAATTTATAATTAATATTTTATAATAGCCTACTGTCGGACATAACTTATTTTGTATGTTTATATATAATGTTATCTACAGTTTATATCGGTAGCTTATAATCAACAATATTTTAAATGTCATAAATTAAAAATTAATCAACAAGTTCAAATAATTTTGCTTAATTTATTAAAGTATTAAATCATAAAATACATCAAATTACATTTAGAAACCCGATAAAGAGGCATTGATGGAATCTAATTTATATACTCGGGTGAATTTATATATGCCTTAATCGCCGGTAAACTCTCAAAACGGTTATACAATTGAACCAAATTCTGGTGTTTATCAACATTTTCGGCGCTCAGTTGACGGAAACGAAAGAGTATTTCATACGCCAAGAAGTCTACATAATTAATGTGATTACCGGTAAACCACAGACGGGTACCCAAAAACCGGGACAAACTGTCCAACTGTTGGGGCAGTACTTCGGCCACATATTTTGCTTTTTCTGTCTCAACGTCTTTACTGTGCACTACTTTAATGTAACCACTCTTGATGTCAGCCAACTGTTGCTCAAACACGTCCTGTCGTGTGAGTCCGGTCTCGTCGGTGGCCACCAGTCCGTGCTTTCGGGCCAAGTGTCGCATAATGGCTGTGCTCTGAGTGAGTTTGACCGATCCATCGATATAATACGGTCTATTTGGAAAGTCAAGGCCCAGGGTGAATTTCTTATTAGCCCAGTCCTCCTTAATCGCCTCTTCAGAAGTGGATCCCATGCTATAGTATTTGTCGGTGAATTTCACGCCCGCATACTTCAGCAACAGTCGTATGGGTTGAGCCAAACCCCGGACCTTAAAGTAGCCTAACGTGGGAACAGTTGTGTCGGACATGTTGTATATGTTGTGTATATTACTTTTATTAATAACACTGTTATAGTGAATATGAAAATATGTTTCACTTATTATTAAATTATGTTTTACTTCTAAGAGCACTGGTATTTATACACTGCACAAATAAAATTCTCACGTAGTCTACAGTAAATAGTCGAATCAATAATGGTAACTATTGGTAACTCAGTATGTACAAAGTGTTCAGCATTCTTGTGAACAATAATGGTAGGTTTATTGGCACTATGTGAACAGAAATCTATGCAAAAACAGTGTAAATAATGCAGCCATTATTTTTAAAAAGATAGTTGTATAGTTTGTATAACTGGTTATTATAGCTGTCCTTGATGAAAGTCCTATTTACCCCCACTAATCTACAAACCGCCTTATCATTCAAAGCCTTTAATAATTAAAGTTTAATTCATGCTATACTACTGTACAGTACGAATAGTGCACTAAAAAGTGCACTGTATATACACTGTATTCCTGTAAACACACTGCAGCTAGAATTTGTGCACTAGAATTGCACTTATTTTATGACTCAATTCATATATTACATACATCTACCGGTAGAAGTAACATGTAAATTTGTATAATGTAATTTGTGGTAATTATTACCTTTATTATTCCAAAAAAATAAATGTAAACTATGAATTGTTTGTAAATATTAAGCTCTAAATTAAATATAGTTAGACCATTTGTTTGGGGGTACAATTTTAGTAAAATTTTGTTTATTTTTAGTAATAATTTTAAATTTTAATTAATAAAATAAATATAAAGTGTAATTTTGGCAATTTTGCATTAAATAATTATTAATCAATAACAGGAATATATATTTTCTTAATGCTATTTAATTATTTAATTTTATATTACAAATACATAAATATTAATTTATTTTTTGAACCCCCACTGAGACGTTGGTCCAGTGAATGGCCAACTTATAAACTCCGGTAATTTCATGTATGCCTTAATCGCCGGTAAACTCTCAAAACGGGTCAACAATTGAACCAAATTCTGGTACTTATCGACAGTTTCGGGACTGAAGACACGGAAACGATCCATCAGTTCATACGCCAAGAAGTCTACATAATTAATGTGATTACCGGTAAACCACTGACGGGTACCCAAAAACCGGGACAAACTGTCCAACTGTTGGGGTAGTGTTTCGGCCAAGTATTTGACTTTTTCGGTCTTAAAGTCTTTACTGCACAATAAGTTACCAAACGGTGCCCTAATGTCCATCACCTGTTGCTCCAACACATCCTGTCGTGTGAGTCCGGTCTCGTCGGTGGCCACCAGTCCGTGCTTTCGGGCCAAGTGTCGCATAATGGCTATACTATGGGTCAGTTTCACAGCACCATCCATGTAATACGGTACGTTGGGAAAGTCTAGGCCCATGGTGAATCTTACTTTGTACCAATCACCTTTAAGCATTTCTTCAGCAGTGCCTCCGTAACAGTTGTCGTAGTATTTATTTGTGAATTTTACGCCCACATACTTGAGCATAAGCCGTATGGACTGACCCCTACCCCGGGTCTTATAATAGCCAACTGTGGGGACAGTAGTGTTGGACATGTTGTATATTTTTTATATTACTTATACTTTTTATATTTTTATATTTTATATTACTTGTACTTTTTATTAACAACACTTATTGTGATAAACAAATTATTTTCACTTTTATTTAATTAATACGCTTATTATTATGAGCGCAGATTAAACAGTGCTATTTAAAAGCTAGTTAAAAATGACAGTTCTTGGAACTGTTTACTTGATGTATTAATATGTAATTGATTAAATTACCAGATATTAATCAAAAACCGGCATTATTCATACTAGCTTTATAAAATAATAAACACAATCTGGTTTGGCACCTATTAACATAAATAATGTTGTTAAATTAGAAACTCAGAGTTTTTATGCATAAACTTTTATACAGGTAACTAATAAATATAATTTATAATGTAATATTGTACTTGTATATAGATTTTGGTGTATTATTATGTGGTTAGTAAGTCAAGTATATCATATTGAACAATATACATTAGTTTATATTTGTCTATTATTAATTAAAAATATAATTACTTAATTATAACTTATTAATCTGTAATGTGTCAGGTAGCATTAAATCAATATAAAAATCAATATCATTATATTTAAATTAATTAATTTATAACCAATTTTCCATTTTATGACCCATATCCAATCAAAGTATTAAATTGTGATTTGTATTTGTAACAACATTAATTTTATTAATATTAAAGCAATTACAGCATTAATAAAAAATTACCCATTGAAGCCCCATGCATAGTTTGGTCCAGTGAATGGCCAACTTATAAACTCAGGTGATTTCATGTATGCCTTAATCGCCGGTAAACTCTCAAAACAGGATAAGAATTTAATTAAATTCTGGTACTTATCGACGGTATCGGGACTGAAGAGACGGAACCGCTGCAACTGTTCATAAGCCAAAAAGTCTACATAATTAATGTGATTACCGGTAAACCACTGACGGGTACCCAAAAACCGGGACAACGCGTCCAACTGTTGGGGCAGTGTTTCGGCCAAATATTTAACTTTTTCGATGTCAAAGTTAGTGTCTCACAAAAGGTTATTAAACCCGTTTCTAATGTCGACCACCAGTTGCTCCACCAGATCCTGGCGTATGAGTCCGGTCTCGTCGGTGGCCACCAGTCCGTGCTTTCGGGCCAAGTGTCGCATAATGGCTGTACTCTGGGACAATTTGACTGCCCCATCAATGTAATATGGTACATTTGGAAAGTCGAGGCCCAGGGTGAACTTTGCGTTAAACCACTCGGCCTTAATCTCGTCTACATTCTTAGCGTTAAGATTGCCGTAGTATTTGTCCGTAAACTCCACGCCCGCATACTTTAACAATATTTTTATGGGTTGAGCCAAACCCCGGGCTTTATAATAGCCTAATGTGGTAACAGTTGTGTCCACCATATTCTCAATGCTTGTATACTTTGTTTAGGTATAAACATAATTAATCAAAGTTTTATTGAACAAGTATTTAGTTAAGTTTTGTAGTTAATTATTACAAACACTGGTATTTTTATACACATATAATTTACACGTAGACTAGAATTTAATGATGATATCAATAATGCTTGTTATCAATTTGTGTTTGTACAAATATTGCCGCTATCTGTCCTTGACGGTTATCTTAATTTATTATTTACAAATATACAGACAATCATTATATAATGTTTCATTTTATTCCCAAAAAATCAGAGTTTTATTATTTATGTAAAGAATTTATATAATGTAATGTTAAGTTACTAACTTTATATTATTTATACACAGCGTGACCACCTGTGCTCTATTTCAGAGAACAGTTCTCTATTTGGACCTGTATTTGAACAAAATAGAGAACTGTTCTCTATTTTAAATTTAAAATAAATGATAGAAATGTTACTAAATTTATTAAATATTTATTTATCTATATGTAATGAATGCGAGGTATCGGTTGAGTCCAGGGGTGGGTTCGGTCGGCTGCCACTATTGGGGGACAATAATGGGTGGCCAGAGAAGTGTAGGGCGCGCAACGGGTGCGTGTGAGAGACCCCGCGCTGGGTTCTCACAGGTCCGGCGATTGGGGCGCGCGTTCACCAAACACGCGGACGAACACGAGATGCTCTCTCGAGTGATGGCCGATCCTCTCGGCAGCGGATCCTCTCCGCAGCGGATGCTCTCCGCGCTGTGTGTCGACTCGGGTCAGGCCCTCAACGGGGGATGTC
>CAJPIZ010002867.1:0-12752 GCA_905368565.1 Medioppia subpectinata
TGAGTTAACGCTTCCCAAGAACTGTGCGATGATTGTCGACCCGGAGGGCGATCTGATGAACTTCAAGATTACCATCTGTCCCGACGAGGGCTACTATAAGGGCGGAAAGTTCTCGTTTAGTTTGAAAGTACCGCAAAACTATCCGTACGGACCGCCAAAAGTGAAGTGCGAGACCCGTGTCTATCACCCCAACATTGATCTCGAGGGCAACGTTTGTCTCAACATTTTGCGCGAAGACTGGAAGCCAGTGCTGACCATCAACTCAATTGTCTATGGCTTACAGTATCTGTTTCTTGAGCCCAATCCGGAGGACCCCCTAAACACAGAGGCGGCGGAAGCGCTGCAAACCAATAGACGTCTATTCGAGTCGATTGTGCGCAAAGCTATGGCCGGCGGACAGATAGCCAACACTTACTTCGACCGATGTTTGAGATGATAACAACAATGCATTTATCTTATGTTTTTGTCAACAAAAAGTTAAAAGATTTACCGATTATTTCATTGAATATTATTATATAAATTAATGGCTATACAAAGTATAGAAAAACGTTTAATTAAGTTTAATTGATATAAAACACGAATATATTAATAGATCTCATATATAAATGTGGAAATCTGTTCACTTTGTTAATAATTAGCACCAGTAACAAATTAAAAATATAAAAATAAATCTATGATATTTACATTAAAAAAATTAAGAATTTACATTGTTATAAATGATAACTTATCACAATTAATAATTAATAAATTGACGGACCACTAACAGATTTGATATATTCAACCATAAGTTGGGAAAACAATTGTTGATCAAAATGTGTGATGAATACAACTTGTGTTCAATCGGTTCCAGCGGTCGGCCGCTTATCCAACACCAGCTCTCCTCTCGTGGTCTCGCCTTTCAATTCAACGGTTGTCTTGTATTTAACCGCTAAAATAGTTGCTATAATTAAAATATGATGCTTTGATTATTACTAATAATAATAATAATAATTTATTAGTAATAATATTCTAATAATAACGCTTTAAAAATATAATGTATAATTTATATCTATAAAACTAGCAATTTACTATTTATAAACTAAATGGATAGATAACATAATAAACGTTGATTTAATGCTGTAAATTACAATACAATCGGTATTTAAAAATCAATTGCGATTATTTCATAAACTCGATAAAAAGTTGCATATATTTTGTTTCGTTAAAATGTTTAATATATAAAAAAGATTTCCAATCAGTCGACAGGAGATTCGGGACATTGTGTAACCACTTCTTATCAAACACTAGTTCTCCTCGAGTTATCTCTCCATTCAATTCAATGTTTGTCTTGTAATTCACTTTTGACACAATATAGTCTTCATATAACACCGCCATTACTGCCAGAATGTCATATATTACCAGACCTTTAGACCCGGGAACTGATGAAACATTAATATTGATATAATAATATAGATATAATTTCACTGTATTAATAAATTATCCGTTTATTCAATACATACGAGCTCTAACTTGTTTTACCTCCATATCTGTTATCTGTTTCATAAACTTTGATTTCTTTGAACCCAATTTCACTATTTGGTCGTAAATGGACTGCAATTGTTATGATTTACTTCATATTGTTAATGCTTATTATGTATTCAATATACTTTATATTACCCAGGTAAGAATATTACTATTGCCACACTCAAGCGGGACAATAGTGACGGGACAGCTAGCGTTTGACATCAATTTACTACATGCCTCGGGATCTGAGGCCACATTGAACTCTAGGGCCGGACCAACATTGCCGTGAAAGTCAAGAGTTCCGCCCAAAAACGAGATTTGTTTCAAATTGTCAAAGAAGTTGTTGTCCAACATATATGCGAGCGCTATATTAGTGAGTGGTGCCAAAGCGATCAAGGTGATTTGCTTCGGGTGCTCTCTGGCCAGTCGTACTAACGCGTTGGCCGCCGTCTCTGGCCCTACGCGTACATTAATGGGTGCAATGTATTGAGTAGAATCGCCCAAACCATCGGTTCCGTCGTAATCTTGGGGCACGTATTGACCGACAATAGGTCCGGCGGCGCCCCTGTATATTGGGATTCCCTTCAGTTTATAATATATTAGATTTTTATATTATTAAAATTTTGTTTTTAATTACATAATACTTGCCTCAGAATTGCTGGCTCTAAGAGTATAGCCGACATTTTTGACCACATTATCGACATATGTATTACCGGATACACAAGTGATGGCCATTATGTCTATTATATTGTGTTTGTGGCAATACGTGGCCAAAATTATAGCCAACGCGTCGTCAACACCGCAATCGGTGTCTATTATTACCATTGATTTTGAAGCATAATTAATAGTTAATACAATCTGCACGCATACCAGTGCCGAATTTAAAAGCACTTTCATAAGGGGTAAAGTTGAATGTTAGGTAAATTAATAATTAAATTTATTTAAAACAAATATTTCTAAATGTTGTGATATTCTTGGAATCACGATTTAAGAAATGGTCATCTCATCTCGAAATATGTACAAAATCTAGTTTAAAGTATTTATAACATAACATTATAACTAATTGTTTGAATCAAACACTTATGCAAATTGTAAATCATTAGTATCATCAACAATTATAATTAAAAATTATTATATTTAAAATATTTAACCACATGTAAACATTTAGTTATATTTTTTATCAAATTTAAACATGCATATAATTAAACATTTAATATTTTATTTACTGTAGTTTTATATATTTTACAACACAAGTGTCTAGACACGAATATATAATATATAAAACACGAATATACAGTACAATATGTATTAATAGACATCATACAGTATATAAATGTGGAAATCTGTCCAATTTATTAAAATATTAACACTATCTAAACATGCCTAATTAACTGAACATTAAAAATACAAAAATTAAATAAATCTGTGTTAATGATACATTATAAATAATTAAAAATGTACTGCGTTATAAGTGTTCACTTATAATAATTAACAATCAATTAATTCACGAACCACTAATTTATTTCATATATTCAACCAAAAGTTGCGAAAACAATTGTTGATCAAAATGTGTGATGAATAACACTTGTGTCCAATCGGTTCCAGCGGTCGGCCGCTTATCCAACACCAGCTCTCCTCTCGTGGTCTCGCCTTTCAATTCAACGGTTGTCTTGTATTCAGACTTTGATTCAATATAACTCTCAAAACATACGGCAATAACCGGCAAAATATCACTTAATACCAGTCCTTTCTTAGTCGGGTCTGTGAATTAAGTATTTATAAAGCATTATTTTAAAATTAATTATTAAATAATATTGCTTGGTCATTATAATTACAAACCCGGATGAGTTCTATCGTAATTTTTCTTCAATATCTGTTTTGCAAACTTTGCTTTCTTTGAATCAATTTTTATAATCTGATTGTAAATATCCTGTAAATTAATTTTTAACAAAACTTATTATTAACAACAATATACTTATTTATTTACATGATAAAAATACTGACCCAAGTCATTATATTGCTTAGGCCACACTCCCAGGCGACAGACATAAGCCCACACTTGGCATTGGACAGCATTATAGCGCAGGCCTCGGGATCTCTCTGAACATTAAACTCCTGTACGGGTCCTATATTTCCCGTATAGTCAATGGTTCCGCCCATAAACACAATGTCATGCAAATTGTCAAAGAAATGATTGTCCAGTATATAAGCGGTGCCAATGTTGGACAGCGGGCCTAACGTGATAAGTGTGATCTGTTTTGGGTGCTCTCTGGCCAGTCGTACCAATGCGTTGGCCGCGTGTTCACTCTCTACGTGCACATCAATGGGTGGCATGTCTTTGGTAGAGTCGCCCAAACCGTCCGCTCCGTCCCAATCATTTGGTATATAGTGACCCAGTATTGGGCCCTCACAGCCCCTGTAGACTTTTATTTGCTATAATTATTTTAACATGGTTAGTGACATCAATTTAATGATTTACCTTATAGAAATTAATATTACATACCTCTAACTCGCCGGCTCTTAAAGCGAGGCAAACATTTTTGCACACATTATCCACGTTTGTCATGCCGTGAGTGCAAGTGATGGCCATTATGTCAATCATATTGTGTTTGTGGCAATACGTGGCCAACATTATGGCCAACGCGTCGTCGACACCGCTATCCGTGTCTATTGTTATCAACTTTTTAGACATTGCTTTTGTTGTTCAAAATAATTGAATGACTGTATAATTGAAAACAGTTTCTTTTTATAGTTTATAACGAGGTGATAGTTATTATCAAAATACTGACTCGTAAATAAATATTATTTTATATTTATTAATTATGATCTAATTATTGATTGACAATCTAGTTATTATTGTCAGAACACAGTATTTAAGTCAATAGGCCATTTATCTGTGATTTTTAATTATCTATGTTATTTATTTTGCTATTGATATACAAATGTGTATAAAACTGCTTGACAAAATAAATTGGTAAAAATATTAATTTTATTTACAAAATGATAAAAAGCTCAAAGTATGATAATTAGGGTAACAGGTTAATAGTTATAATACACTGAATGAATATTAAAGTATATTGATAATAAATGACAATTAATATTTTAGAATGTTCATAGACCATTATGATGATTTAACTATTTCTTAATCACGTTAACAACATGCATGACATGATACTAAGGCAGCGAATTCTTGTCATTAAATCTGATGTCATATTTTGCAAATATTTTACAAGCATTAGTTAATTGACCAAGAATGTTAACTAGTGGTATTATCTTAACTGTTAATATTAACTACTCTATTCAATTATTACAAAATATTGCCTAATTAACAATGTAGAACTAAGATTTAGTAGTACATACAATATTATTATACCAACAAATTATTTTTACACAAAATAATTACTATATAAAATAACGCACTAAACAGTTAAATAATTATAATAATACATAACTTTATTTTTATACTCTATTGACAAAGTTATTATTTCATAAAATCAATAAAAAGTTGTGATAATTTCTTGTCGTCAAAGTGTTTGATATATTGAACTGATTTCCAGTCATTATTCAGGACATCGGGTGTCGACCTCTTGTCGAACACGAGTTCTCCTCGAGTTAGCCCTCCATTCAATTCAATGCTTGTCTTGTATTCAACTTTGGATTCAATATAGTCTTCATATATGGGCGCCATTACTGCCAGAATGTCATACATTGTTATGCCTTTAGATCCCGGCTCTAAACAATATAATGACATAGATTTAAACCAAATGAACCACATTATAATATAATGTTAGTATAAATTGACAATACGTACGCTCTTTGAGTCGCTTTACCTCCATATCTGTTACCAGTTTCATAAACTTTGATTTCTTTGAATCCAATTTTATTATTTGGTCGTAAATGTCCTGCAATTGTAATAATGTGTAAATACTTTTATTATCATATCATATAATGTAAAGTATATATAAAATAAACATTACCCAGGTAAGTACATGCCTGTCACAACACTCAATGGGCACTATAGTGATGGGACACTTGGCACTGGACAGCACTCTACTCACAGCCTCCACATCAGACACAACATTAAACTCTTTTCCCGGACCCATATTACCCCCAAAGTCAATACTACCGCCCATATAAACAATTTCTTTTAAATTGTCAAAGAATTTGTTGTCCAACATATATGCGAGCGCTATATTAGTTAAGGGTCCCAAAGCGATCAAGGTAATTTGCTTCGGGTGCTCTCTGGCCAGTCGTACCAATGCATTGACCGCGTGTTCACTCTCTATGTGCACATCAATTGGGGGCATATCTAGTGTAGAGTTTCCCAAACCATCGATTCCGTAGTAATCGTCGGAAACAAATTTGCCAACAATAGGTCCATCAGAACCCCTGTATATTTTTATTCCCTATTTATTAGTAATTAATAATAATTTTTAAATAATTCAATTTATAAATGATATTATTTTATTTTAATTTACACTTACTTCTAATTCACTGGCATTGAGAGTATAGCCGACATTTTTGACCACATTATCGACATATGTATTACCGAATTGACATGTGATGGCCATTATGTCAATCATATTGTGTTTGTGGCAATACGTGGCCAACATTATGGCCAAAGCGTCGTCAACGCCGCTATCCGTGTCTATTATTACCATTGGTTTTGATGCCTTACATATGGTCAGTGCTATCTGTGCCCACACAAGCACTGTATATAACAGAACTTGCATAATTCTTATTATTTAATATTAAGCAACAATTATAATACTCAATTTAATAAATGCGAGCTTCACAAATTTAAAACCTTTATATATAGTGGTGAAAAGTATTATTTTATCAGCTTATCAAACAATGCAAATTTTATTCTCATGATTTTATAATACTTTCTGTGATGTTAACTATATCTCTGCACACCTGTTACTATCCCAGAATATATACAGTTATAGTTATTTAGTATGCAGTTATTTGAGACAATTAATTATGTTCCGACTCGTGAGTGTAAACTGGGTAAATTAGCAATAATTAGGAGCATTATTTGTAAAGTTGTTTGATTATATAATTATTCCTGGTAAGTGATAATTTGTACTTTATTATGATAATTTTTTATCGTAACTTGTACTTTATCGGACTCTTGGTCGCTAGATATACAAATATTTTTAATTGTATATTGTCATTTTGTCACACTTTTATAAACTTTTATTATAACTAATTTTATTTTATATTAAATTAAATTATTTTTAATTAAACTATTTTTTAATTTAATTTATTTCATAAAATCAATCATTAATTGCGATAACTTTGTGTCGTTAAAGTGTTTGATATATTGAACTGATTTCCAGTCATTCTTCAGGACATCGGGTGTCGACCTCTTGTCGAACACGAGTTCTCCTCGAGTTAGCCCTCCATTTAATTCAACGCTTGTCTTGTATTGAGCTTTCAATTCAATATAGTCTTCATATATGGGCGCCATTACTGCCAGAATGTCAAACATTACTATACCCTTAGATCCGGGCTCTAGACATCATAATTAAACTATTCATTAATAATTATAAATTAAATACAATGCCATTAATCAATGCATACGCTCTTTCATGCGCTTAACCTCCATATCTGTTATCTGTTTCATAAATTTTGATTTTTTTGAATCCAATTTTATTATTTGGTCGTAAATGGACTGAAATTATAATTGTTTGTAAATAATCTTATTTAAGAAATTCAAAATATTTTATAGTTACCCAGGTAAGAACATGTTTCTTGCAACATTCATTAGGAACAACAGTGATGGCACAGTTGGCACTCAATAACACTCTACTTATGGCCTCGACGTCTGAATCTATGTTAAAACTTTTCACGGGATCTGAATTGCCGTCGAAGTCAAGAGTTCCGCCCATAAAAACAATTTGATTTAAATTATCAAAGAATTTGTTGTCCAACATATATGCGAGCGCTATATTAGTGAGCGGTCCCAAAGCAATCAAGGTGATTTGCTTCGGGTGCTCTCTGACCAGTCGTACCAATGCATTGACCGCGTGTTCACTCTCTATGTGCACATCAATGGGAGGCATATCTAGTGTAGAGTTTCCCAAACCATCGATTCCGTAGTAATTGTCGGAAACAAATTTGCCGACAATTGGTCCGTCAGAACCCCTGTATATCTTTATTTCCTATTTATTTGTAATTATTAATAATTTTTTAATAATTCAATTTATAAATGATATTATTTTTATTTAAATAACACTTACTTCTAATTTACTGGCATTGAGAGTATAGCCGACATTTTTGACCACATTCTCGACATATGTATTACCGAATTGACAGGTGATGGCTATTATGTCAATCATATTGTGTTTGTGGCAAAACGTGGCCAACATTATGGCCAACGCGTCGTCGACACCGCTATCCGTGTCTATTATTACCAACGGTTTTAATGCATTGGATTGTGTCAGTGGTAAAAGTGCAAATACAAGCACTGTATATAGTACAACTTTCATGTTTTGTTAAATATTTATTGATGTTTCAAAAAATAAATTGAACAAGTGACTTTTGAGCAAGTATCCACTTCTCAGTTTATGTAACTGTAAAAATATTACTAACAATGAATTAATAGTAATTTTGCATTAATTTCTACAAACTGATATTGATCATTTTTCCTTTACACACCTGTCAATATGATTATTGAGCCGAATAATGTTGTAATTGCCCTTGGTCGCTGAATGGTGCATTACTTTATCACCATAAACATTTAAGCATTGTTTCCCAGTAGACTATTATCTTAATTTTTACATAACGTTTAAATTTCGTTATATTTTAATGACTTTCCTAACACTCACTTAAGTTGTAATAATTAATACCATAATTTGTAATAAATTAAAATATGACATTTACGTATCAAATATTTATTTTATTTAATATTGAGTTATTTCATAAAATTAATGAAAAGTTGTGACAACTTTGTGTCGTTAAAGTGTTTGATATATTGAACTGATTTCCAGTCATTCTTTAGGACATCGGGTGTCGACCTCTTGTCGAACACGAGTTCTCCTCGAGTTAGCCCTCCATTCAATTCAATGCTTGTCTTGTATTCAACTTTGGATTCAATATAGTCTTCAAATATCGCAGCAATTATTGCCAAAATGTCATACATTACTATACCCTTAGATCCCGGCTCTAAACATAACGATAATAACATTATTTATATTACTTTATAATTTTAAATTAATATGAAAATATGAATTTATAAAACAATAAATTAACATTTAATACACACTTTCTTTAATATCTTTAACCTCCATATCTGTTATCTGTTTCATAAACATTGATCTCTTTGAACCCAATTTTACTATTTGGTCGTAAATATCCTAAAATTGCAACATTTATAATAAGTGTTTTTTTTACATAATATGTATTTTACAAAATAATATTTCATGTATGTTAAGTTACCCAGGTAAGAATGTTACTTTTACAACATTCATTGGGCACAACTGTAACGGCACAGTTAGCGTTGGACAGCACTATACTACATGCCTCGACGTCGGAAATTATATTAAAACTGGTCACCGGATATGTATTGCCATTAAAGTCAAGACTACCACTCATTAAAACAATTTGCTTTAAATTGTCAAAGAATTTGTTGTCCAAAATATAAGCTGAGGCTATATTAGTGAGTGGTCCCAAAGCGATCAAGGTGATTTGCTTCGGGTGCTCTCTGGCCAGCCGTACCAATGTATTGGCCGCCGGCTCCCCCTCTATGGCAACATCAATGGGAGGCATGTCTTTAGTAGAGTCGCCTAAACCGTCGGTTCCGTAGTATTCCTCTAAAACATATTTCCCATCGAGTGGTCCCTCACAACCTCTGTATATCTTAATTCCCTATTTATTTATAAATAAGTTTAACTAAAATATTATTTTTATTTAATTAACACTTACTTTTATATCAGAGGCATTGAGAGTATAGCCAACATTTTTGACCACATTATCAACATATGTGTTACCGAATTGACAAGTGATGGCCATTATGTCAATCATATTGTGTTTGTGACAATACGTGGCCAACATTATGGCCATCGCGTCGTCGACACCGCAATCGGTGTCTATTATTACCAACTTTTTTGACGACATTTATATTTTCTAAAATTGAATATAAATAAAAATATAACAAGTTATAAGAATTACACTTTTATAACAAATTAAGAATATTTTTATTTAACTATAGGTCTATTGTTTTGATGATTATTAGATACTTTTACTAAATTATTAGTTTGCCATATTATTAAAATTACTGCGTTACAACAAATACACGTGATCATTTACGCCCACATACACTGTTCAACAGCGCAGCCCTAAAATAATTACTTAATAATTACTTTAATTTAAGTAATCATTAAATACTGTGCAGTATGTTATCAATGCCTTCGTTGACAGTCAGCACATGTTTAAGCAAAATAATCACTATTTTGATAACATTTTGTTTTTTAACTATTTATAAAAACATGTTAAATATCATAGACCATAATAACAGCTACACAGGAAAGTTGATCGGAAACAACCATGGTTAGTTAAATGTCAATTATTTTATCACTACTCTTGTCATGTTATTATTGTGACAGTAATTATGTCTAAAATCAAATAAGATCTAAAACTAAACAAACACGGAAAATTATATACAAGATATTTATTATTTAGTATAAATCATTGCTATTTAATGTAAAGCTTTACAAATAAATTAATTGTACATTTATTTAATGACAACACATTTCGTAACTATTGATAAGATCTTAACATTTGTAAAATAAAATGGTTTTCAAATATGTTTTGATATTTGGCGAAAATAAAGTCCAAGTGATCCCATTGTGGCCATCGTATGGTCTTAAAGGCACGCAATTCTAGCCATATATTGACAAAACAATATTACATTTATAAAAAACAATTATAGTAACAAACAAAACATTATAATAATTATAAAAACAATCTTAACTGCGGATTTTGTGGGCCAAACGCTGGACATCCAACACATCAGCCAACAAATCGTTCAAACCGTTAACTAAAACAATGTCTTGAGATGTGATGTTGCGGAGCGGGTACTCGGGTGCCGACAACTGGCCATATTTGGCCACATTTCCGTCGGTGCCGTAATTAAATTGCGAAAATTTATCATTGAGTATGAGTTGTGCGAAATGCAAGTAAATCCGAGACGAGGTGTCGTCAAAAGCATTGCCAAAAATAGCTGGTAATCTGCTCTAAAAACAATCATGGTAATTTACAAAAACTATCTACAGTATACTTCAATTTCTAACTAGATCATTTACGTAATCAGTGTTAAACGGGTCTTGGCCATAAAGGAGGGCGTTATACTCGACGCACAGATACCTTAATATAATATTACCGCAAATAAATTGCCCGATAAACTGGGCCACCGGTCGGGGCAGACCCAGCCCTACGGTCACCGGCCTATAACGGTGTATAAAACAGTGATAAATATAGCCATTCATCGATGGATATTACCTGACGAGTGGCTCAATGGGCGCCAGGGCTTTGAATAGGCTTAATGTGTTGCCCAGATATGCGATCGGCGCCAGCGCTATGAATGGGCGGAAAAATTGCTCAAACTCTGGTTGCAATGAAAGCAGTATAAACAGTTGTGTCGTTCCCAGTGAATGGCCGATGTAGGACAGGTAGGCTTATGGCGGAGATTATATGGTTAAGCAATAGCAACCACTTATAATGGTATCACATAATCAAAAACAATTTATACGCTTTTGGGTGATGGCAAGGATCCGGGCGACAGTTGCCGGCACATCATAAATGGCCAGTTCGGTGAGCGTGAAGTCCCAATACTTTGGATCTAGGGCATAGATTGGATTACTATTGTTAGCCAATCGCTTGTAATAACTAATTTACCAAGCGTGGTTAAGTGGCCCGTGTGTTGATTAGAGTATTGATTGCCGCGACTGTTGGCCAGCCATACGTCCCAACCACAGGCGGCCAGAGTGTAGGCCAGGTTTGATGTGAGTTTTTTGTGACAATTGTTGACAACAGTATTGTTGTCCTCACTATAAACTCCGTTCACATTTAAATACCCTTTTGTACTCTTAAGCCAACACTCGGCGCTTTCGGCGATGCCGTGCCATAAGAGCACCGGTGTGTCCACCAACTGATCCGCACTCACGTATGGGTTAACGATACGAAAAAAGTTCAATATATATCCGTCTTCAGTGACCACTTCGTACTCTTCGGATCCAAAACCTCTTGAGTGCAAGTATTGTGTCTTTTATTAGTTATAAACAAATTTTTTTAAAATATTTGGCAATATTTATTACAAATCACAAAATATACCACATTATAAAATATATCCGGATCAGTACTGTAAAATTCAGCATGCACATGATCATTTACGCAAATGTTTAGTATTAATAATAAATATATTAATCTCATTGTATATTATAATTTAAAACTTGTTTCGGCAACAAATATACTTATAATTAATGTTGGATTTTATAATATTTATGTTAGAATCAGTTTAGACTAACGTAAAAATAAATGTTACCATGTTGTATAGCACCTGAAAGGGGTGCAAAAATATTTTAAATAGCAATTAATTTAATAAAACATATATGAGATATGTTTAAATTAATTTAAAACACATTTAATTGTATATATTTTCTAGCGTTTTAATTTTGAAAAATTAACTAAATAACAATCATATTATTCTTATACAGTATACCAGTATTGATAACATTGTAAAAATTCTATATTAGAAATATTTAAATAAATATTATTTATACAAAACTAGATAAAATCAAATAAAGTTAAAGTTAAGATTGAATTTATTTAATGTACTATTCTACTATGTAAGTTATAATGTATAACTTATAAACATTACATATTACTTAACCATTTGCTATACAAATCTGAATTGTTAACAATTATTGTTAATCAAAATATAAATATAAAATCAACCCACAATAACTTTATTGAGGTATAAATAAATGTTATTTTTAAAACACTATGATTGTAGCAAAACGACTAATGTATCTATAATTCCAAAGTAGTATTTGTTATTATATAACTTTCTCTTAAAGTATCAAGTTTTTAAAATTTTCCATTAATGTTAAGAAACTATTTGTTTGCTCTAATATTTCAAAAATTAAGTTTATAAAACGAATTCCTTTAGTATTCTCTAAAGTAAGAGACGTGCAAAAATTGAAGGGAACTAAACAATATTGACGTGGTTTCTGATTCACCTTGTT
>CAJPIZ010002868.1:0-12749 GCA_905368565.1 Medioppia subpectinata
TCGTTTGATGGGTTATTTACATATTATATGTAAAATATAAAAACTGATGTCAATACTGGCCTAAGCTGACACTCCTGTCTTTTCATTTCTAATACAATGAATATTATTTAGATTCAAATAAAATAATCAGTAAATATACAGTATTATGAATTATTCTTTACATATAATACTTATATATTTTCAAATGAATAAAAATATCATAAATAAATATTGTATACAATATTACAATAAAATATTTCACCTTTTGATAGTGACTTTTATTCAGTGACTTATTACGTCAAAATTAATTAGTGTCAATAATAATTGTATGGATGAGTGAATAGTACTTTTGTTAAAACAGTGTACAGTATTATAATAATACTATTATTACATTCATTGAATATACAGACACTCAATTAAATGAAATGTTTGCTTATTATAAATTCAGAATTTCTAATATCAAGTTGTTTGTATAATTAAACAAATAATGTACTTGCTAATTATAGTAGTATATTTTAATTTATATGGTATAGGTCTCTCTCTCTCTCTCTCTCTCTCTCTCTCTCTCTCTCATTTAGGTTTTTATCCAAAAATACAGAATATTTATTGAGTTATTAATAATTATTTTGCTAAAAGTGATAATGAGTTATGAATTATATATATATTATGTTAATTAAATCAATTATGTTTGTTATCACTGTTTTACACAACAAGTCAAAATTTTTAATATATTCAAAAATATAATTAACATATTTATAACATGTTAATATTTTAGATTATTATATATTTTATTAGTTTAATTTAAATGCACAATAAATGTACATGTTTGAGTATTTTAGAAAATTTAATTACTTCACTTATAAAATGTTTAAAAATAATAAAACATTATACATTACAGATTTTTATGCACATTAAATCGGCATATAATAATCTTTAAGTTTTATCGTACGTGCTAAATCTATTTTTATATCCATTTGAAGATTTTTAAATAATTAATGTATTATCAAATGTAAATAATAATTTTTTACCACAATTCATGAAATATATAAATGTTGTTAATAGAATCGTTCTAACTTCCCTATAGACTTAGTATTAGGCACCTCTCATAGAATAAAATTAGTCCCATATTTGCTTCGATGCATAGATTTTATATGGAGTAGATTTTAATGCTTTCCTATAGGAAATTTTAAACTATGGCAAATATTAATCTACTATGTTGCATTACTCGAATTGTGGTTAGCGTATAGCATCATGTATGGACCTTGTTTATTATGCAGACAATAGGCTTATCTAGCTAGGGCTAATAAACAAGGTTTAAAAAGCGAAGGGATAAATTAACGCCATTCAAGATATGCAGTAATTATGCATTCTATAACAATTTAAAAGATATCATTTAATTATTAGAGATTATACATTAAATTTTTTAGTTATTTGTAATTTATTGGTTACTTGAGTACAGGTGTGTTCACAATGTGTTTCGTTATACTGTATTATTATTTATTTACTACAATTTTGAAAGCAGAAAATTGAGCAGAAAGTAGTCAACGCTACTAATACTTGTAATATTTATGAAAAATCTCTATTCATAATATTGAATTTTAAAAGATGCATAGCTTTAATGCATAAATGCATAAAGTTACTGAAAATATATCGCTCATGTTTAAACTTTTAATATTATGCATCCCAATAGAATTATAAGTCGTATACAGAATATTCTGTAGTTTATTCACAAAAGCAAGGTTTGCATGCAGAGCTAATATTTAACCACAATTCGAGTAATACGAATATAATAAAAAGCGTCAAAAATAGGTGATTTTGACATTGCAGTTTCAACTTTTCTATAATTAAAATTGTTGTACATTGTAACAATATAATTTGTAAAATCTATTAACACTGTCATAAACTTAAGCTGGAATTTCATGCTATTTTCAATAAGATAGGGAGGGGTAATTGCGAATCATTAACTACATTATTTATGTTGAATTGTAGTTAAAAATAATAAAATTATTAAATTATTCAGTACTAAAAATATATGCTAACCAAATGTTATCGTATCATATAAGCGATAAGACTATATTTCAGTTTTACTTATAACTTATTTGATTTATTTTTACTTTTATTTTGGACATGAAGTGGAATATTGTTAATAATATTATTTGTAATATTATTTATTCATTATATGCACTACAGAATAATCATGTGTAATTCTGTATTTTACTGACCAATAGAATTGATCAGAATATTTTAGCTATATTCTATAAAAGTTTGTAATATATTTATTTATTCATAAAGGTATTGATTTTATAACGAGGAACATTATTTGTATTTAAGAGTTTTGAATTATAGTTTAAACTAACAAAAACAGTTGTTATGAATAGTTTTACAATTATAAGTTATATTTAAACATATTATTTAGAAATTAACAAATTATTGTTTATTAGTTTTATTTCATAATTAAATTAACGAAAAGTGTAAAGTAAATCAAATTCTTTAAAATGAAATTAAGATTTGTATAAATTAAAAGATTTCATTTGTTATTTTACAAATAAATGTTATAAATTATAACTTATAATAACTTTTAAAATAATTGAAATGATCGAGCAATTATATAAATTATATAATAAGTACCTAGAAATAAAATGGGGTTTGTACTTGTTTAAAAATTCCCAAATTTTATAAAACCGGATAATAAACGCCTGATCTAAATGTGTTATAATATTCTATGGAAACATTATCCGGATTTATATATACAGTGTAAAGAACTATTTCATACTTACATAAATATCTAAAATGTTAAAGGTGCTGGTTACATGAATGTGGGCAATGCACGAGATGTTACGTGCAAAATTTATATAATTACATTTTAATGTAAATATAGAATCAATTCAAATATGTATTGTTTTAAAATTATCGTTATTCTAAACGACATAGATCCTAACATCATTTTATAATAGTTGCACATTTGCAATAAAACTATTCATTCTAAAATAATACTATTTTATTATACTGTACTTTATTTTATGCATTGGTTTTAGATTTTTGGCTAACATTAAATGTGTTGTACAAATCATAAATCAAATGCAAATGTATGTGTTTTGTTAATATATGTATTTGAATACTTTATACATTTCTCTATATATTAATAGTTGCGCTTGGTTAATTTTATGAGTTTCTATTGTTAATGTCGTTTGAGTTTTATTTATAATATATTTCATTTGTTTATAAAAACATCGTTAAATATATCAATAAATGTTATAATATTCAACATGTATAAAATAAAATATTCAAATTTTATTCACATATACCATGTCAGATTACATTTATAATATTATAATGTAATTAACATTTTTTATTTTTAAATTTTAAAT
This sequence comes from Medioppia subpectinata, assembly GCA_905368565.1. NCBI lineage: Eukaryota > Metazoa > Arthropoda > Arachnida > Sarcoptiformes > Oppiidae > Medioppia > Medioppia subpectinata. The sequence continues at coordinate 3,348 of CAJPIZ010002868.1, forward strand.
ATAATTATGTTTAAAATGGAGGTTTTACATGTAATATTTTATTTCTGTTGTTTTTAATATAACTTAGATAACAATTCCATTAGTACTTAGTTTTTAAGCCAATAATGCATTGTGGTGACATTTTGTCATTTTGGTTATATTTTTTTAATTTTATATTTTTACATTTTATATTTAAATTTTTCGTACATTACAAGACATTTCTAATTTATGGAAATCACAAATACAATACATTTCATAAATAAAATGCTGAACAAAAAATTATAAATTTATATTAACATTAAAATTTTAGTAAACTGCAAAATATTTTTAAATTTTATAAAAATATTACTAATGTATTTTGATTTATACATTTTAAAAAATAGTATGGTAAATTTATGCTATAATTAAATACTGTTTGTTAATACATTTATTTTTAAACTCAAAGTTTTATACACGTGTGCGTTTTTTTTATTAAGTTAATAATGTTTAAAATATTTTTAAAATTATATAAATTATTCGAAATTAACATAAATATGAATGTTTAAACTTCCTGCTTTATAACTAAATATCTATCTGTACACAGATATTGCATAAACATAATATTAAAAATTAAATCATTTTTAGAAAACTACTATATTATTTAAATTCGATCAATTTTAAGCTAGAAGTTTATTATAGATAATATCTATATTCTATATTTTATGTTAAATCAATAATAAAACTATTTATTACAATAAATAGATGTCATTTCAATTACAGTTTAGATTTGTTTTTTAGATTAAAATTAAAATGTAACATATTATACCTATATCAGTTTTATATAAATCCTATAAAGTTTTAAGATTTAATATTATCAACATTGTCATATAAAATGTCATGACTATTGAAGTAAATATTTTATCATGATTGATCGCGATGTTCCGGATGCATAGTGTTTATTGTTTAGTCAATATATTGAAAAAATACAAGTGAGAAATAAAATAAAAATCAAATAAAAATGTATTATATATTATATTTATGTAACATTTATATTAGAGCTATATTAAAAATAAATTTAATGGCATTAACATAATGTATATATCTTATAAATATTGATACATTTTTATAATACAATCTTATATTCACTATTTGGCTCTCGAGCCACTCTAGAGCCACTATTATATAGTGAGGTTATATTTTAGTAATAGCATTATTAATGCTATCAAATATGAATCTGCCTATAAATCGGTATACATATAACACATCCAGTATTCTCTATTTACTATTGCATTTTAACAGGACGATCCCAGTTTATATTTAATATACTATATTAGATATAAAGTGAGCAAATATTTGTATATAAGAAAACATGTTCTTTTATGTAAAATAGTTCAGAAAATACAATGAAATTTATTTTATGCGATAGTTTTTTAATATTATTTTGCATAAAATCTTTAAAATATTGAATAAATCTTTTGAAAAGTAATTTATGTTCAAACATATAATGCAAAGAAAAATAATAAATATATGCATTTCTTAGTGAAAATATATGATAACGTCATATCATTTGTATTAACAAAATATACAAAAAAAATAAATTTAAATTTTATTTTTTAATAACATTTCAAGTTTTAGACAAAATTATTACATTTTATGTCAAAACCATTTTTTCAATAACATTAAATTTCTATGACATTGTGTTGATTACTAATGACATTAAAATGATATTAACAATAATAGAAAACTTGATTTATATTGTGTTAAAACATGTAAATATTAAATGTATAATAAAATTCTCGTTTTCTGATTATTTTATGAATATGTCAAAAAAAATAATCCAAATTAATTATACAAATGCCTAATACATTAAACAAAGTCTGAAAGCATATAACGTGATAGACATTGGTAAATATTTGTAAATCACTTTTTAATAAGATTACCATATTACATTAAATATAACTTTCTTTTTGCTATTGCAATTTACCAATGTAAATTACACGCCCACAGGCTATATAACATTGAACGAGTTATCAATATTTTCTGTGAAACTACTAAACTAACATTAATGCTATAAACATGGCAAATTTAAACAGTATAGTGAAATCGTGGTAAATACCTGGCGTGTTTATATAAAATTGCAAAGTTCAAAAACTTGTGTTTATCACGGAATTCGTGAAAATATACTTAAACACAGAATATTCTGATCATAACATTTACATTGAGTTATTGGCTATAATTTTTAGTCAAGTATTTACTATCATTGAGTGGACCGGAGATTACAAAATATTCTGTGCGAATATTAAATCTATTATAATCTAAATATAGTTACAATTAATTGGTTTATTATACATATAAAGTTATAAATCATAGATAGACTATTGTGGTGACCATTAGCTGATCATTTTAATAAATGAACCAAGTAGTTTGTTATTTAGTATCAACATTATGCAATTGATAAATTTATTAATTAAAATTACAGTATATATTACTAAAATATTACGCCATTATCTAATTCTTGGGTACAACATATCTAGATAAAAAATTTTATTTATCAGACATACATATATTTTTAATTATTTTTCAAATATCTTTTAATTAATTTATATTTTATTAAAGTTACTATATTTAAAAATTATAACTATATATAAATTAATACGAATTATAAACAAGATAATTGTAATAAAAATTGTCGTACATGCAATTAAATAATAATACAACAATTTTTATAAGCCTGTTGCGACACATATTGCCGGGTGAACAAAATTATAAAACGATTATGGTAAAATAAAATAATATATTCCAGCACACATTAATAACGTTTTTTGGCAGTAAATACTAACTAACAATTAACATAAACATTCATGATTATTTTATTTAACTAGACTGTAATGATTATACAATTTGAAATTCAAATTTTGAATATTTTATGTAATTGAACCTGCTTCAAATATGAAGTTAAAAACTATCTTATAAACTTTAACATAGAACTAGTTCATTGTTGTATTATTATAAAATAAAAGGTTAATTAAATGTAGTATTAAATTTAAATTATTGTAAAATCATAATGCATAGCAAGCATTCTTTAATTTTGAATAATTACATTAATGAAAAGTTTCAATTAAAATGCATATAAAAATAAATCATTAAACTAATGCTAAATTGCATACAGTATTTCACTACAATACAAACTTTTTCACAGAAAAACGATTTATATATTGAATAATATGTGAGTATAGTGTAAATCAATGCAGACCATAATATAACATTATTATTGATGAGAGACATGTTAAAATCCAAGGCGCAATATGTCGCTACGTACGATGGTACCATCGTATCATGATGGTATTAAATATTAATGACTAATTATGTTATCACTGAATAGAATTTAATTGGCATTTCTTGTCAAATGTTGGTAAACCTTTTGAAGGCCCTGCATTTTAGTTAACATGAAAAATTAATCTGTACATGGTATTTAATTATTTATAATAAATGGTCTGAAATTACAATGCACACCACAAATTAACCAGTAATTAGTCCTTGTATAATAAATACTTAATATTTCTTATATTAGTGTTAATTAATTTAATCCATTTGTGATTTTCAAGTAAATGTAATATAATAATGTTTAAGGTATTTTGTCTTGAATAAAAACATTTTTATTTACTTACTAAATATATGCTGTGCACAGTTAACCATAATTCTGGAATTCATCATAAAAGTCAAGATATCAAAATTTTCAATGCACTTGTTAAGATGCTTTCAATATTGTTATTTTTAGAATTTTAAATATTGTTACAGATAACAATATTTAATTATATTTGAATTTTCAAATTTGTTTAGTCAAATCCCATAGCATTAGTATTACCTATGTTTACCATATGTCGTTGCTCCTATAGACTTAACATTACATTATTAAGTCTGACAATGATAAAATATATTACTATGTTAAATGGCATAAGGGGTGGCCGAACGATCCAATAAACCACATTCTTCAAATATAAATTGTTGTTAAGAATAATATATTAAATATGCTTTCCGACAGTCATCAACCAATTTATACATATCCGAGAGTGAAATTCATTTGTAATTTATATGTTCTCCAATGAATTTATCAATAATTAATATAAAGCTTTACATTAACTATCGCTATGATAGAGATGTTGAATATTCATTTAAAAACACGTAAATAATAAATGAATTTCACTTAAGATTTATCTAATTTAGCCGATGTTTGGAGTGCTATAAATAGTAGTCTTTGAATATTTATTATTGATCACGCACAATTTTATAAATAAAAGTTACACAATCTTAACACAGTTACACAATCAAACTTTATTATATTTTTATATATTTCATTTTAAATTAAATTTATAATTTTTTCCTGAGTATCCTAAAAATAAATTTTCAATTTTATATAATATTTAAAAAATAATATATCATTAAATCTAAAAACATATCATGTTATTTTTGATTTTATATCATCAAAAAATCCATTACAGTCAAAATAAAGTGCATTTAACGTACGAAATACAACGCTCTTGTATATATCTTTATAAAACTCTTAATATGGTATAAGTTTCTTATTTAAGTAATATGACATTTTTATAAATCAAAGCCATATTTGATCATATTTGAATGTAGCAAAGCATCAATGTTATTTTCAAACTATAATAAAACATATAATATAAAATTGTTAAATATAAAATACACTGATTTTGAACACAACAACATTGCTTTGAGTAGTTTTTATTAATTGGTTTCAAATTCATCTAATAAATCATTTATTTCTAATAAATTATTAGAAATAATTATTTCTAATAATATATCGATATAATGTTAATTGAAAGGGATTTAGTATTATTTATACCAATAGTATACAGTTAGAATATTTATTAATTCATTAACGGTATAAGTTAAAATAGTTGTAATAGTAATTATTTTATATTATAATAATACTATTTTATAGTATGTTTTATCATTTGGACAAATTATTTAATATTTATAATTGCATACATAATAGTGAAAACAACATTCATAAGGTAATTATTATTACGCCACTTTTTAAGCAAAACATACCATGTATATTCAATTAAATTCGATTAATGAAAGCTCAAATTTGTGAAACATAAATAAATATGTAGATGTTGCAAACTCTGTATTATAAACCGGCCAGCACTAATTATTTACATTTTCTATAGTTTAAAACTATTTAACTTGGCAAGTTTGCCCCAATGACAATCATTGCACTAAACAAATACATTTTAGTTTTATCTATTTAAGCAATATGCAAATAAAATCATGGTATAATTTTAGTAATTAATTACAAATTACATTTCCTAATTAATCATAAGCGTTTCTATTTGCGCGCAAATAATGTCATTTTGTTTTTCCATTACAGTATTATATTAATCGTAACAACCTATTCAACATTTTATTCCCATGCATTATTAGCAATAATACTCGATAAAACTACTTAAATAAATCTATTTAAATAAATCTCGAATTAAAATTTTATAAATAATTCTAATGATTCTATTCATCAAATTTTATGGCAATTTATTACATAATGCAAAGATAATATTTACAATGTTAATGTAATAATTATTTACAGAATATAGAATGAATATGACTTTGATACAAAATGTGAGTGGGTGATGTGATGTAGGTGATATTATATATTTGAAGCAAATATATTTAAATAGGGTAAAGGAAAAAGAAAATTTCATACACTTTTAACAAAAATAATAAATTAAGGTTTCTTGATTTAACTTAACAAATGTTATCTGCATTTCAATGGATTAAATAACTAATTATTGATACCACATTGCTATTTATAAACTAAAATTATTTATATAATTATTTAATATGTGCCTGATACAACATAATCACATCAGATTTGATCAAATAACATTCATTTTTATCACGTTTTATTGTTATTTTTTCAACGTGTGTATTTTTATAGTAAATACCTTGCCGTATAGACATAATAAAATTATTTATAAATAAGAGCATGTTATTAATCTTATCGTTAATATTAAATGGAAAAATATTTAATAATAAAATACCTTTAATTTATATATTCCAATAACCATAGGAAGTAGACATAAAAAAACTAAAATAGCTTGTTACTTGTAAACATATTGTCTCAGACCTAATATTCAGGCTTAATAATGGACGCTAATATTCAGGTAACGTACAAATATCCAAAATTATAATACGTTACATTAAGTCCAGAATATTTGTTTCTAATTTGCTTGTGAGTTTATTCTAACTATGGAACATCTTTCTCGTGCCTTATTAATTTTAAGGGAAAATACAAAAAGGTTAAATACACAAATTCTTATCATTTAAATTTCTATGATAATGCGATGTTTTTATGGATAGAAATTATAAATAGGGTATTTAACTTATTTTCAATCAACAACTTTCAAAAAAATTTTTATTATAAAACAATATAAATTAAAATTTGTTATATTAAATCTGTATTATAATAAATAAATATTTGAATATTATATAATCATAAGTGACTTGCGACAATAATTGAAACATTGAGCTTGAAACAACACTCCATTGTCATAAGCTTGAGTAACTAATGATTACAATACAAAGATTATAATACAATGTTATTATAGTATGTATTGACAAATAATTTTATTGTTAATATTTTCCATTAAATATTAAGCGGCTTTTTTCTAATTTATATTTATAGATACAATTTTAAATTATATTTTCTCAGAAAAGCCTGAAGCCTAAAAATTTAAGGAAAACGAAACGAGAGAGAGAGAGAGAGAGAGAGTTTATTTTTTGAACTAAAATTTTAAAAAGCTTATTGTGTTTAATGGGGGCACTTTGCGTTAAATTGTAAAATGTATAATCTAAAGTTAATAACCCAAAAATTTCTTTAAGCTAATTTGTATTAAAATTAAGTTATGTACATTCCATAAACTTTTTATAAAAAGTTTATTTAATTTTATATAATAACATAATTTATAGATAATTGGTTAAAAATAATAATTTATTTTTTCAAACACACGCTAATCTATCAAATGTTTGTGTAAGTCATAGAAAACAACCCTGGTCATTAGATGCACAATTTACAAAATTGTATGGCCACCTTGGTCATTGATAGATTATTTTTAAACAGCAAAATGTTTGGCGCAAATGCCAACTCATAATAACATAGTAAGCCATAGCCTCGCGTATAAATACATGTCACTATATATTCAACTAGTGTTGCAATAACTCAAGAATATTCTGTGCGCTGTGTTTGATATGTGTCGGTATTCATAACATTTACTGAAACGTGAAATTTTTTTCGTAATGTATGAAAATTAAATTGTAAAATATTATTTACTTTATTTCACATTATAATACGGCAAAAAATCATACATAATATTTTATCAATAAATAGTTCACTCAAGCATATTGTCATCTTATATAATTGCCATAATAACAAAAATCGCATCAACCAATCCAAAATAAAGTTTTAATGATGAATATTTATTACTATTATAACTTTACTTATGAAAAATAACCATCATTGTTTAACTATCGTAACAACCATTCAAAACTGACAAATGGGTGCCACCGTTGACTTGAATGCCTCTTTGGCCGACTTAATCGCTTACATAAACGCCGAGACCAAAGACCCGGACAACAGTCCACTCATTACGGAAGAGCGCAAGAATTACATACTGATCGCCACTTACGGACTCATTGTCATCGTATCCCTAATCGGCAATATTCTGGTCTGTAAAGTGATTGTCGAGCGCCGGACAGCCCTCTCCACCACCAACGCCCTGATCGCCAATCTGGCCGTCAGTGACCTATTGATGACCGCCGTTAACATACCCTTCAATATCGCCCGCTTTGTGTTACCCAACTGGCCGTTCGGGTCGGCCCTGTGCTCACTCGTACCCTTTGTACAGTCGGTGTCCGTACACTGTTCGTCGTTAACCATGATGTTTATCGCCATTGAACGCTACCAAACGGTAGTCCATAGCTTACACCTGAACGGCCGGCGCCACTGCGGCCTATACTGGCCGGTGAGACGTGTAATACTGGCCGTGTGGGCACTCGCCTGCGTATTCTCCATACCCCATGGCCTATACAATCGGGTCCAACGGGTGAGCGAGTGGTTCGCACTTATTCGGTGTCTAGTAGTATATCCGGAGCCCCGCGAGGACTACAACCGTGCGTTTACTATAGCCTCGTTGCTCAGCCAATACCTGATACCCATCTCATTGACAATCGCCTGTTATCTACGGATTGTGGTGTATTTAAGGCGCCGCCAGTTTAGCCGCGCTATGACTGAAGGCAATCGAGTAGTGGCGGTGCGCCGGAAACGCAGGCGAATCCAGATGTTGGCACTCGTAGTGATTGTGTTCGGCTTGTGTTGGTTACCGTTGAATGTCTACCTTCTGGTCACGGCGTTTGTGGCCGTCAATCAAAGTCCGGCAGTATTTTTTGTCACCCATTGGTTCGCTATGTCTAGCGTTTGGTATGAGTTATCCTTTCATTTATAATATAAATATTTATTTATATCTTTCTATTGAAATGTGTTTTCCTTTCATTATTTAGCATGTGTTTGCTCTCTCTCTCTCTCTCTCTTCTCTTTATAACTATGTTTATTATAACTCAATTTGTTTGTCATTAATAACTTTGTTTTGTTTATATATGTCTTGCATTTCAATTATATTTTTCTATTGCACTCTTAATACAAATAAAGTTCTCATTCATTAAGGTATCATTCAAGGGATTTCATTGTTTTATTTGTTATACGTGTAGAGAGAGAGAGAGAGAGAGAGAGAGAGCAAACATATAATCAGTTGGGAAGCAATAGTTGACTATTTTTGTTAAATGAATTGACAAAATAATTATGCGATTACTTATCGTGATATTAATTGCAATGTTTTTTGGTATTAATTAATTAATTACTTCATATAAATATTTTTTTGTAATGAACTATTCTTGTGTTTTTGACATATACATAATTAAATTATTCATGATCTAGAATGTTTTAATAATTAAATATATTTAATTAAATATAAAAAAATATTATACTATTCCAATAATAATCGTGAAGTTATTCGTTTTTTATTATTACGGTTGCCTTGTTTGTTTTTATTTTGAACTTAATTTAATTTTAGTAATATAATAAATTTAATTATTTTTATCTTCAAACATAAACATGATTAATTCAATCAGCTTTTGCAAAGTAGATATAAACAACAGTACAAAAATAACCTAATTCAATTAATGTAAAGGGCCGGTCAATTGATCTCGCACACGCGGTTTAGTCAATTACTCTTAAACTACAAGAGGTAATTCAATTTTGTAAAAAGTATTTAAGAGCCCCATATACGCTAGTTCTTGTGAATATATAACTTTTAATTTTTGGTCACGTGGTATTCAAAATATGGGACAATTCCAAAACCACATGTT
>CAJPIZ010002869.1:0-12748 GCA_905368565.1 Medioppia subpectinata
TTAAGCTGTAATCCCATGTTAAGACCCATAGAGCGGGGGGAGGGGAGGAGGGGGAGGGGGTAGCCGAACGATCCTATAAACCACATGAATTGTGGTTAAAAATAGAGACCATCACTCCCTTATGTTCACAATTGTTTGCATGTAATCCTTAACAAAAAAAATATTTACAATAACAGAATAATATTTTATTTAATTCAAAGATAATAAATAAATCTGTTTGTATAGTTTAAAACTGAAATATATATTTAATAAAATTAAATGCAAACTTTAAACTTTAAAAAAAACTATAGCGTTGTATTTTAAAAATCAGTAATAAATGATTTTGCTATTTATTTATTACAAGTATGCGTTTTGATTTTCTGAAAACTTATTATACGTGAAATTGCTTTTATAGTGATGCACCTTTGAAACTATAACATTGTCTAATTGAGTATGAATTTGATTAGTTTTATATTGATCTCTTTTATAATTAACAACACAAATGAAATGGATTTAACCGGAAAAGTGGCATTAATAACAGGTTTAATAAATATACTATTAATTTATCTTATAATCAAAATTATATAAATTGCTAAAAATAGGCTCGTCGTCGGGCATCGGGCGAGAAGTTGCCCTAAAGTTGTCGTCTTTGGGCGCGGATGTAGTGATCACTGGTCTGGAAGAGGACGGCATCCATGAAGTGGTCAACACATGTCAGACACAATACAAACGCAGAGCAATCGGAGTTTTTGGTGACTTAACTGACGATACGTTTGTGAAGAGTTTGGTTGACAAGACTATCGTTGAGTTTAACACAATTGATATTCTAGTCAATAACGCCGGCATTCTTATGAACTCGGGCATTGAAAACCCGGAATACATTAACACATTTGACCGCATTATACGAGTCAATGTAAGAGCGATGCAATTGTTGACACAGCTATCGGTGCCATATCTGGTGGCCAGCAATGGATGCATTGTTAACACATCGAGTGTGTGCGCAGCTAAGCCGGTACAATCTTAACTATTAGCTGCAATTATTGTATTAATTTATTAGTATATTGTTAAATGTTTGTGAATGTTTTAATTATAATTAATATTATTGTATCATAGATGTCGGCATTTAATTCGTATTGCCAGTCAAAAAGCGCAGTCAATATGTTTACCGAGTGTTTGGCACTAGAGTTGGGACCCAAAGGAGTTCGAGTCAATAGTGTTAAGTATGTTTGTGTGCGTGAGTGAGAGAAAGAAAGAAAGAGAGAGAGAGAGAAGGAGAGGGAGGTGGACTACCCATGTATATTGTTTAATTGTAATTTATTATTTCTTGCATTGCGATTAGCCCTGGTGTAATTAAAACCCAACTATTTCGTAATGTAGAGTTGGTTAAGCAAATATTTGAACGTGACTACTCATTGGGTAAAATGGGTGAACCGCTAGACGTGGCCAATGCGGTGGCATTCCTCGTCACACCGATGGCTGCCTTTATAACAGGCGCTCACCTCCCGGTCGACGGCGGATATAGACTTATATAGACATATAGTTTACTTACAAATAAATAGAGAAAAGAACTTAAGTATAAAGTTTTTTAAGGAATTTCTTACTGGCGTATTTCTTAAGTTATCAAGATCAGATTTTATTGACAGATATGGAATCTCGAGACGCAATACATAAAATTTTTTTAAATATCTAGTTACATTTTTTTGAATAATTAAACAAAATCTACCCAGCTAAAACTACACTATATAAAATTTTTCTGACTTTACGACTGGATTAAAAATTAGTTGATATCTATATCGGCGTTTTTCTTTAAAATTCACAATAAAAGGACAGGATACTAAAAATAACAAAATATTGTGTAAAATGTTGCTTTTTTGCAAGAAAATTATTCGAATTATTCAACTTAGAAATATTGTTGTTAACAACTTTACAAATATTAAATTTATTGATATTATCTATAAATTCGATGTAGAATTTGACTCATATTTCGGATTTAAAATATTCTACGATAAATATCTAATTAGTCAACAGAATCTGTCCTAACGGTTTTTGTGATTACAGCGAAACTAGAAAAGCTAGATTAAATTTGTAAAAGTAAAATGAAAATTGTTGGGTCAAATAGATTTGCCATGTTTTGTGCCCACTTCAAGGTGGGCTAGAAAGGGGGCGAGTATGCTAATCTTTAGAGGAGATGTCAAAGACTATGATACCAAAGTTTAATAAAATTCAAATGAATATTATTTTGTAGCGAGCAAAATATTCAAGAAATTTGACATAATATTTGAACAAGAATAGCCCAATGTAGACTTTTTTATACTACATTTATGTTGTTATAAAATGTCGACTTCAGAACAATTTTTCCCATAGACCTAATGTTAATAAAATTAACAATTTCTCGTAGATGGCTGAATGGATTTAAATCAAATTATGCTATCATAGTCATTGACATCTCCTCTAAAGATTAGCATACTCGCCCCCTCCCTAGCCCCCCTTGAGGTGGGCAAAAAACATGGCAAATCGATTTGACCCAAAAATTTCTGTGTTGTGATCACGTGATTTCAATAATTATTTGATACAAAAAACTAGACATGTAGACCTTCGTTTTACTTTTTACAAATTTTATATAGCTCTTCAAGTTTAGCTGTTATCACAAAAACCGTTAGGACAGATTCCGTTGACTGATTCGATACCATTTTTAATCTGATTAAAGAATCTTAACCAACGTTAAATCTACATTGAACTCATATATAATATCAATAAATTAATAAATTTGAAGTTTTTGACAAAAATATTTCTAAGTTGACTAACTTAAAAATTATTTTGAAATAGACATTTACAAATGCTATTTTTGTACTTAGCGTCTAATTCTACATAAGATTATAGTATCTTTAGATGACGGGTACTGGTAACGGATGACTTGGACTATGAGTTAATATAACCTATAGTGTGTGAATGTCTTTCCATTGCATTATTGCTTCTTTATTTAGTACTACTGAAAGAAAGACTTTTGTTTTGCTTTAATATTGATATTTTTAAAGCCTTTAACACAACTAAATAAATGCCGCGATTATAGATTATACAATTAATATACGTAAATTAATTATTTTAATAATAGGTATCTTATTGAAATGATTATTAAAATAGTAAGTTGCATTTTATGCAAAATCACTAAAGCACTTAAATGAAATTATAAACATTTGATTTTGCAATTATAAATTACATAAAATCGCGTTTAAATTATTATTGTGAAATTATAAATTAACTTATTTGGAAAGTAATGCAATTGTGATGTCAGGGTATGAAATGCAATTATGATTTTAAGCAATGAAAATGTAATTATGATTTTAGGCAATGAAATGCAATTGTGATGTCAGGCTATGAAATGCAATTATGATTTCAAGCAATGAAATGTAATTATGATTTCAGGCAATGAAATGCTATTATGATTTTAAACAATGAAATGTAATTATGATTTCAGGCAATGAAAATGCTATTATGATTTTAAGCAATGAAAATGTAATTATGATTTCAGGCAATGAAATGCAAATATGATTTAAAACAATAAAATGCAATTATGATTTTAAGCAATGAAAATGTAATTATGATTTCAGGCAATGAAAATGCTATTATGATTTTAAGCAATGAAATGCAATTGTGATTTAAAACAATGAAATACTATTATGATTTCAGGCACTTAGTTATATTACAGATGGAGGTACGAGTATAGGCTAATTTATAATCCAAATAGAGATCGACAAACTAAGTGTATAGAATAAATCACTTATATCGGTGCTTGTAAGGGGCTTTTGTTTATAATTAAGGTTGATAAAACATAAATTTATTTTTATAATGACTTTTGACTAAATATATTTACTTTTGACTCTTTTGACAAATTTTATTACTATCATGCGGGGTGGGTGCTTTAGCAGCTACTATTTGCGTCAGAAATCATTGTGACCCTCAGCGCAAAAAGTACTGCATTCATTGCTATACGTATTTAGTAAATAGTATTTACTTAGTGCCTTTAAGAATTGTATTTTCAAAATTTAATTTTTAATGCATTGTTAAATATATATTATTTTTCAAAGTTTTTCATTGTTATTACATCTTACTGTTTATATTTTTAAAATTTTCTAATGTTATTGTTGATATTTTGCAATTAATATTATTTTGTTTGTGTCCATAGATTTAGCATTACCCATGTTACACTTATATCATAGACATAAGCTATCAATCGATTATAAAGCATTAATCCAATAAACTTAACATCGTCTATAGGATCAGCATAAGTTCCATCAAGATAACATTACCCATAGACTTAACTTAATCCTTACACTTGACATTGCTCATCGAATTAACATTACATATGTTAACCCTATATTATAGACTTAAGCTGTACTCCAATAGAAAATAATATTAAAAAGTCCACCTGTTTGTTTAGCAATATCTAATGTTTAATCCCTTAGGGTGGGGGAGGCAACAAGCATCAATGTACCATAAACCATATATTTGATAAATGAGTTGTGGTTATTAATAACATAAAATAATACATTTTTAACATTAGATTGGTTTATATTTTTCAAGTATTAAAATAATTTTAATAGCAGTAATTAATACTTTAAATAATATAAAAATTTGTATTAAAAATAATAACATGTTTATAACAATTAGAGTAAAGTAGTTGATTAATATAACTGATATTTTATTTATTTTATAAATTTGTTTATCTAAATGTTAGTTAATATGGCAACGATTCTTCCTTAATCTTTTCTTTTATCTCCCACTTAATCGTTGCCCAACCATTCCCTGTTAATCTTTTTTTTTCTAATTATCTCTTTAGTTACAGTATGCTATTCCTATATTATCGCCTACCTTTCTATACTATCATTTCTACTATCGATATGCCACACTATCGTCTTGCCCTACATTCATGTTATACACTCTGTTTCAAAGTTTCCTTTGTTCAACTCTGTTTCACACTATTTCTATTTTCCTAATGATACTTCCTTCCCCCAAAAGGCGCCTTTTTCTCTCTTCCCCCAAAAGGAGACTTGGAGCTCTTTGTAGCATAAGCCTTGAGACTTGGCAGAACCAATCATACTCTGCCCTCTCTTCTTCTCACATCGCCTAAACCTTGAGACTTGGCAGAGCCAATCAGTTAGCACCACTCTTCCACGCACGCATGGTACTTTACCTATTCCCACCACTGCAGTGGCAGCCATTGTTGCTCTTTATAAGGCAGTGCAGCCCTAAAATCTACGTTCTTCTTTGTTCTTCTTCGCTTGGCTCTCTCTTCTTTTTAGCTCTCTTCAGAGCTCTACCGTTGGCTCAGTTGTAGGCAGTAGGCCTACGTATCATTCCCATGTACTATTCACACTATCAATTCCTATATGTTTATGTGCACCATATATCTAAATAAAGTAGACTTCTCGAGAAACCCATTTGTACGATTATTCGACAATTAAAGCACATAGATAGGCCTGGGGCCTATCCAGAGACGAAATGAAGAAACCCAAGTCGACTTCACCACCAGGGTAAGGACATCGGTCCAACGCGACCGACACAAGGGGTAAGTCGGCTCTGAAGGAGCCAACAATTGATACATAGGATGAAATAGCAAATGAATAGGGGAACAGTAACGGGTGATCGGTTCGGGAGGCCTTGACAGAGAGAGCCCTTATATCAGTAAATAGGAGAACCCCTCGCTGAACCGTGAATAAACCGTTACAATATTTATATTCAAGGTTTATAATTATAAGTCCATAATTATTATTAAATGAATAAGAAACAACCAAACGATATTAAGTATCTAATGTATTTCCTATAGACAATGAGTAGTAGTCATAACTCAATAAGTACTGGACCAATTTTTACAATTTATATATCAAATAGTTCAGAATAAAATTTAATCCGAGACATGTATCAGGATTTTTCTTATAAATGAGAAGAATCAGATTTTACTCATATTGAAGAGGTAAAAATACAATAATTTATAACCTTGCTATTTAAAAACTACCGATTCAATTTTAATTATCAGTACATCAAATTAGTTATATTTGAAAATAGAAAAATATAAATTTTTAATTTTTAAAAATTCCAATCGTAAAGATATTTAGAACTTATTTTTTAATTTTATGTGCAAAACTAAGGCTTAAAATTAAAATTTTGAAATTTAAAAAAAATTATATTATCATATTTTTAATTTGAAGTAATTTGATGTACTGATAATTAAAATTAAATAAGTATTTTTTAAATAGCAAGGTCTTAAATTATTGTATTTTTACCTCTTAAATATGAGTAAAGTCTGATTCTTCTCATTTATAAAAAAAATTCTGATACATATCCCAAATTAAATTTTATTCTGAACAATTTGATATATAGATTGTAAAAATTGGTCCAGTACTTATTGAGTTATGACTACTACTCATTGTCCATAGGAAATACATTGGGTACTTAATTTCGTTTAGTTGTTGTTCTTTCAAATAATAGCATATTGCAATATGAATGCCGATAGTCGGTAGTAGGTCATTCGTTGTGCCCGTCAACTCCAGCGTCAGTCGAATACTTTAAAGCGGGCGCTACCTGTGTCTCACCTCTAATGCGCTGTGATTCGTCGGCTGAGCCTTAGACTGACATATAGGGTCAATTAATAGAGTAATGATGACAATACCCTTGCAATATATTAATGTTAACATAAATACACTAACTTATTTTGCGTGACATTTAAATCTCATTATACTTTTGAATAGTAATAATTTATTTTTATAGCATTAAGAATACAAGCAATGAAATCCAACATAAAACTCTCATTTCTATCAAATCATGAATAATTGGCAAATAATTTGATAAATATTTCTTTTATGGATTATTAATTTTATAACAAATGATATAAGTTATCATATAACATTTCCGTAACATTTAAGACATACAATATTATATACACTACAAACTTTTATTATCACCACCCATTGATTTCACTGTAAAGTGATGCCAAAATTATTAACCCAAAAGTTAATAAATTGAATAATTATACTTAAAAGTTATCGATTTTTAAAAATATTTCATGACAAAATGTTTGATACAATTAAGCAAACAATGCAAGGCAAGTGCTTAAAAATTATTTATATTTTAATTAATTATAATACTGTACATAATTAATTTTATATTTTAGATCAAACAGCACGAAAGAAGCCTGAGCGAATATAGTACACTATACGATGAGCTATGTAAAATTGGGTCAGGCTCATTTGGCACAGTATATAAGGTGAGGCGACAATTAAATGGCCAAAAATATGCTTTTAAAAAATTCGATGTACCATTTATTTTAAAAATAAATCAAAAACAAAAATATATTACAACCCAGTGAAAACTTTAAGCCTGTGCTGATTTCTATGACCAGTCGCAACTATTCAAGGTGCTAAACAATCTTGTTAAAATACGCTCCGACTATGTCGTACACTATTTAAACTCGTGGTTTGAAAGCGACAAATACTACATACAAATGGAGTTATGCGCCGACAGTCTGCGCAATATATTGCCGGCCAAACGGTGGGCGTTTGGCCGCCAATCGGCCGCTCAGGCCATGAATTCCATCGAGTTTTTCATTTCGTGCCAATTATTCAAAGAACTCGTGGAATGCGTACAGTATTTGCATTCATCGAAACCGGCGGTCATTCACCGCAATCTCAAACCCGATAACGTGTTGATCGCTCGAACCGTTCGCAACGGCCGGTATTTAAAGCTCAGCGACTTTGGGTTGACTTCGCTGCTCGACACCAGTATAGCGGCCGCCAATCGTGACGCCCTGTATATCGCGCCGGAAGTGATTGAGGGCCACAAGTATGACCATAAGTCCGATCTGTACAGTGTGTCCAAAATTGGTGAACAGATATTTGATTTTAATCTAAATGAGTGTTTTTAAGTATTAATGCAAATTATATTTAAAAATCTACTATGTTGCAATTTTTGTCATTTAATTACTTTGCATAATATCTAGGTATCAGTCAAATAATCGCGCGATCAATACATGTGTGACTAAACTACAAAAAATACTGTTAAGGTTGGCATCAGATGACCCGCTAGACCGGCCCGACTGCGGCCGAGTGCTGGACAGACAGTGCGAGTGGTCTATAGACACGTATTATGTGGCAAATGCTGCCAATTGTCGGCACGTGTTGTCACACATCCGGCAAAACGAGTGCCGCTTTTTATTTAATTATTTTGCTGCAAAATATTAATACATTGTGCAGATTATGGGCGGACAGCAGTGGACGCCCACACCTGCCACTAAAGTTGCCAAATTAATTTTAACCAAAATTGGATTCTCATTAAGATATCAACCTCAAAACTGGACAAAAACTGGACATAATCATTTTGTTGTGTTTTTATATAGAATATTTATAAGGCATATATATTTTACTGAATTATGTGCCCCAATTTTGTTGTAATTATATACACCATACCATATATAGATCATATAAACACATGAATAATGTAAATTGGAGCAAAATATTCATATTGTAAAAGGCCGGGTGCCTCCGAGGTTCGGGTCTGGTCAGGTCAGGTCACTCTCAGGACTCACACAATCACACAATTAATATTTGAAATAAAATAAGTTTTATTTAAAGCATAAAGTGTAACATATCTGTGATATATCACTAGTCATACAAATACATTATAGGACAACACATTGTGATAAACTACTAGTCAAGCCAAGCGTTAATGCCGGCGACCAACACATGAATGACAACTCAATCAATACATATCTGTGATAACTCTGTGATAGGAAAAGAATGTGATAATCAATACATTTATATAATAACAATTTCTAGTCACTAATCTAAGTCAAAACAATTATTGATTTTTGATAGTGTTTTGCCTCTAAAGACAAAACGAGTTAAATTGACACATAATTTACCATATATTGGAAAACCGATCAGAGATTTAATTAGAAAACGAAATTTCATGAAAAAATCACTCAACAATAATAAGAGAAATAATGTTTTTAATGAGGATTTATTCCTTGAATACAAGCGTTTAAGAAATGAAATTAATATAAATATAAGAAGTGCTAAGAAAACTTACTTTTCTCATAAAATTAATGAATGTAAAAGTGACTCAAAAAAACTCTGGAAAGTCATCTCAAATGTGATTCAAACGAAGAAATCAATAAAAACTGATAAAATAGACTACGATTTGAATGACTTAAACAATCATTTTATTGAAACTTCACGTAAAATTAGTGAAAGTTTTGACTCAAACTTATGTTTTGAATCATTGACTCCAATAACAGACAAAGTTTTCTCAATTCCTGTTACTTCTGAAGAAAATGTGTGCAAAATTATCAATGGATTAGATGTTAACAAAGCCACCGGTTTTGATGGTATATCTGCACGAATGCTACGAATTTCGCCATCAATTGTCCCAATTGTCCACAAATTAATAAATACTTCGTTTTCTCAACAAATATTTCCGATTGCATGGAAGACCTCAACAGTCAAACCTCTGTATAAGGGAGGCGTGAAATCGGATTTGAATAATTACAGACCTGTGGCAATTACCCCGATCATTTCGAAAGTGTTGGAAAGGGTGATGTATAACGCGTTTTACAAGTTTATCGATACAAACAGATTATTATGTGATAATCAGTTTGGGTTTCGGAGTCGCCACTCGTGTTCAGATGCCTTAATAACGATATTAAATAATATGTATTTTGGTCTCAATAATAATCTTAAAGTGTGTTTAATTAGTTTAGACATACGTAAGGCATTTGATACCCTTTCACATCCTATTCTACTATACAAACTATATAGAAATGGTGTAGACTTTCAAACACTCCAATGGTTTGAATCATTTCTTACCGAACGGAAACAATGTGTAAAAAACGGCAAAAGTTTATCACAATTTTTGGACATAATTGTCGGTCAACCTCAAGGGTCACTACTGTCTCCGCTATTGTTTGCTATATTTATCAACGATTTGTCAACTCTTGGAATCGATGGAGAGCTGGTCTTCTATGCTGACGACACAAACATTGTCTTCACTGCCAAAACATACGAAGACTTAGAGAAGAAAGTAAATGAATCGTTAGATTTGATAAACAAATGGATGTCTGAAAACCATTTGCAGTTAAATGCAATCAAATCAAAATATATGACTATTAGTCTGAATGGATGCCAAACTCCAGACCTATGTTTGAAAATTTCTGGAAATAATATACAAAAAGTAAATGAAATGAAAATTCTTGGAGTTTTGTTTGATAATAGACTTGCTTTTCGCTCACATATTGATATGATATGTAACAAAATATCCCAAAGAATTAATATTATCTCACGATTGCGATACTTTTTAAATACTGATACCTTAAATGTTATTTATAAGTCATTGGTTTTACCGATCAGTGACTATTGTATATCAGTTTATGGCTATACTTATGCCACTCATCTAAAACGGATTGATTGTCTGCAGAGAAGAGCAGCACATGTTATAATGCAATCGTCTTCTGATGTCCACACTCTGTATGAAAGCCTCAAATGGAAACCATTCCTCACAAGAAGAGACTACTTCTGCTGTATATTCATATATAAATGTCTTAACGGGTTGTCAGCCAATCAGTGCCACCAACTGTTTAAGTACAAAGTGTCTGACATCAGGACCCGTTCGGTGACTAATCGAGATTTAGAACTCCCGAAGACTAAGAAGAATTTGCAATGTTTTATGAATTCTATTTTTTATACAGGAGTAAAAATTTTTAATAATTTAGATATTACTTTAAAAAATACTAATAATTTTAATACTTTTATTAAAAATCTTAAGAAATGCTTTTAATTTGTAAATATAGTAATGTATTGTAATGTGTAATATAAGGACCCCCTCATGGAAGATCAGTTATGCTGAATGAGCAGGGTCATTAAATATCAATAAATTCAATTCAATTCAATTCAATTATTAGTGAATACATTATGTATATATTAAACTCTAGTCAACAATTCATTTTCAATTAAAAACATATTCGAGTCATTAGACATTGGACTCTACAATATTTGGCAAAATATTTTATAACTTGACACAATGTCCAGTTGTACCCCTGCACTGGAAACTGGACAAGATCATCCAAAACTGGACGTCTGGCAAGCCTACCTGCCACACATACGTTGGGCAAAATGTTTGCCAAAAAGCAATAATTGAGTGTTAATTATAATAATCTTATACTTAATTATTCATAATATAAATGATTGAAACACATAGGGTAATATCTCATAGGTAAAATTCAATGTATGTATTCATCATAGTCAATAGTTTAATGTTGATTCAATACATTCAATGTTTATACCATGGTTTTACATTGAGTTTTACTTATTAGTTATTACCCTCTGTGTTTCAATCATTTATATATAAAATTATTCATATTATTTTTATATATTAAAAATCACAATTTTGAAAAGGGAGTTAAATATTGCAATAAAATGTGTTCACATATTTATCTAACCAATTGCTCGCATTAATGTTAACAAGAGTACAATATATTGCTAAACATGTAAATATCATTATTTAATAATACTTTTATAAAAATAATTTATTTTTATCGCTTTACATGCAATCAAATACCATATTATAGTATCGTTTCTTCAAATCATGAATAATTGACAAAACATTTGATTGCAAAACAATTGCAAAATATTTTCACGGACTATTAATTTTATAACGAGTGATATAACATTGCCGTCACATTGAATAAACAGGATATTGCATTTATAATTTAAAATTATAACATTAATCGCAAACATATAATTAACGACAATTCAGGTATGAATCGTTTTATACTAGGTTTAAAAGAATCGTTTGGCTGCCCCTTCCCCGCCCCTAATAAATATTTGAAACATTATTTCTGATTTAAAAATACATTTTAGAATGTAAATATACTCCAAATATATGCGAAATAAATTGAATTTTACATACGATATGTTGATCGCAATTATAGCCATTTGTTTAGTTGTCAATAGCTATAAAATTAGTGTTGCCAGAAGCTCCCGGTTACCCGGGAATCTCCCGGAATGAGGGTCAGACTCCCGGCTCACGGCGGGGGTCTCACCTTGATATGAGGAGCTGCCGGAATTGCAGAATAATGAATACATTGATACAATTTACAATTTTTGCTTAGAAGCCTGCTATAAACATGAATATTAAAATTATTAAATTTACAATATTTTATTTGTAATGAATCACAATACGTATAGTAATTTTAAGCGAATAATGTCAAATATAATGTAATAGATATAATGTATTAGATTTAAACGTAATTTCGAGTTTGGACTGTATATTTTGATAATTGTTAAATGTTAATGACATTTAAAGATAATTTTGCCACCTCAAGGAAAAAATCAAGATATTCTTAAAAAACTCTTAAGGAATCTCCCCGAAAATTTACTTAAAAAATGAATTTATCAAGGAAATAGGGTAAATGATCTGGCAACACTATATAAGATGCGAATTAGTGTATGAATTATATAATTTAATAATATTAGCTCACTTAAAAGCCTAGCGTCCTAAGGTACTTGTTGCGTAATTACAATTATAAACACGACATCTAACAAGTAGAGTACTTTTGGTGAAACCAGTATATTTTGATGAATTGTGTTTATTCTAATAGAGTAAAGAATAAACAAAGATCACACGCGATGCTATGCGTTAACCACAATTCGGGAAATGCATTAAAGATTTCAAATTTTTCAATACTATTGTTAGAATACTCTCACTATTATTATTTTGAGAA
>CAJPIZ010002870.1:0-12747 GCA_905368565.1 Medioppia subpectinata
ACCTCCAGGACAGCCATTTCAATCGGGAATTAAATGAAAATTTGTTAGAATGATGGTCAATACTAGCCGATAATTATGGCTATTTCATAATTTAAAATAATGTTTTGCTTCATAATAAAAAATTGAATTTGAATTTTCACTGACATTTTCTTGCTATTTACACTCACCCCTTATAGTTTACTAAACATATAAAAAGCTAATTCTAGTTTACAAATTAGAAATTGTAAGAAATTAAAACAATTTACAAACCAATAGTCAGAGAAAAGACAGCGAAGAAGAAGTGAAAAAATGGGACCGTTTTATATCACTTCCGCCGCCCGACGAGGACGAGACACTCGATGGCGCGTGGGTTGACGTCTTCATCAAATGGCTTAAGGTATTCGCATATTTCTTCACATTTGTGGTCACTCTGGGATGTGCTGTGCTCTCCAAATCACTCATCCTTTTGAAGAGGACGAGACACTCGATGGCGCGTGGGTTGACGTCTTCATCAAATGGCTTAAGGTATTCGCATATTTCTTCACATTTGTGGTCACTCTGGGATGTGCTGTGCTCTCCAAATCACTCATCCTTTTGATGATATCGATGACAAAAGTAGACCTAACGATACCTCTCTGTAACAATGATATCTACGAAGTGGACCCACCGCTCGACAGCGACAAGAGATATGCAGTTAAATACAAAGTCGATGATCCGGAAAGAGTGCAATGGCTTTGGGTCCTATTCTTTGCCACAATTACACCGGAAGTGTTTGCGTGGGGAAGAAGTGCCAGAATTTGCTACTTTAAGACATATCAAGTGCCAACTCTTCAGACATTTCTTACGGTCAGTAGTACTCTATCTACTCATTAGTATTAATAAATAATGATTTTATTATACGACAGGTCTTTACAACCGAAACGTTAAACGCAATCGGAATCTCATTACTGGTCTTCTCTATCCTCCCAACTATCGACGTAATCAAAGGAGCAATGATTACAAACGGCTTGTGTTTTATACCCGGAATATTGCTTATACTCTCCAATACAGACAAGAATTCAAATGTGAACCTTCTGTTGACATATACGGCAACTGTCTTCCAGTTATTGGGTTTTGTGTTGTGGCCACTCGTTGTCCACAACGACAACAGTAAACAATACTATTACATACCGATCGCAATGATCTTCGTATCGTTCCAGTGGTGGGAGAACTTCATTGATCCAAAATCGGAGAATATTATTAACAAATGGTTACTAAAAGCTAAAAAGGATCTAGCTAAGACCAGATATTTCACGTACTTATTTGTGACCGTATGGAAAATGGTAGTCATTCTTGGGTTTATGGTATTGTTTGAGTACATCAACAATGATAGCGATGCCGTTCACAGTCTCTTCGCGAAGTTCGGCGACGGCTTTACCAACACTGAGATCAAAGTGCACCGAGACTTAAGTCAACAACACATTGAAGAGTCTGCCGACCAATTGGTGCACACAATGTCTGTCTCCGACCCATACGTTGCCGTTTGGATTCTGTTGATGCAAATCTCGTTCTCATATATCTGTTACGCTTTCGGCAAGTTTTCCTGTAAGATATGTATTCAGGGCTTCAGTTTCGCCGTTCCCGTCAACCTATCCGTCCCAATGACCGTGTCATTCCTGTGGGCTGTCATCAGTGCCGCAGCTCAGGACAAGTGTGCCGTCAGTAACGGCTTTTTCAATGGCTTTCAGTATATATTCTGGTATACGAAAGAAGTGGATATATTTGCCTACGATAAGGATCTATACAACTACATGAGTACAGTTATGTGGGTCCTGTCGTTGGCCTCACAGATATGGATCTCTGTCCACATCTGGTTCTCGACGAGCGAACGGTTGGCCTCAACGGAGAAGCTCTTCCTAATACCGATGTATAGCTCAGTGATTGTCGACCAGTCGTTGGCTATGAATAGGCGAAGAATTGATATCATCGATGAGTTTGTTGTCGACGAGGAGTCGCCTCAAAAGGAAATGGCGAGCAAACCATTAGTTGAAAGCAAAAACATGAACGATCTGTACGACTCAATCACCGAACCCGTGCCCGACGTCGAGCCCTCGCCGCCCGACAGCGACGAGACGATCCGGATCTTTGTGTGCGCGACGATGTGGCACGAGGACAAAAACGAGATGGTCCAAATGCTCAAAGCTGTCATGCGATTGGATGAAGACCAATGCGCCAGACGACAGGCCCATCAGCTCTTCAACGTCAGCCAATCCATTACTGATTACTATGAAATTGAATGTAAGTTTTCAATCAGATTGTATGTAATTTAATGACATAATAACACTTACTTTTACTTTATTTAGTTAATATATTTTTCGACGACGCGTTTGACCAAGGTCCCAGCGATGATGTTGACGATCGGCTCGTTAATAGATTTGTCAAACAATTGATCGATACGATGGACGAGGCGGCCAGTAATGTCCACGAGGCCTTAGTTGTGCTCAAACGACCCAATGTTGTGCCCACGCCTTACGGCGGGAAACTCGAGTGGACTCTTCCCGGACAGAACAAACTCATCGCTCATCTCAAGGATAAGATCCTAATCAGACATCGAAAACGTTGGTCACAGGTATAACATGATGAATAATATAACACTGTTTTTCATAAACTAATCAAGATATTTAAATGTGCTTAATAATATAGTGCATGTATATGTATTACCTGTTGGGACACAGAATTGCCGAAAGAGACATCGATGAAAGGAGAAAAGAGACGATTGCGATGAATACGTTTGTGTTGGCTCTGGACGGAGACATTAACTTCCGTCCGCATGCCTTACATCTTGTCGTCGATCTCATGAAGAAGAACAAGAAGTTGGGCGCCGCGTGCGGACGCATACAACGATTGCGATGAATACGTTTGTGTTGGCTCTGGACGGAGACATTAACTTCCGTCCGCATGCCTTACATCTTGTCGTCGATCTCATGAAGAAGAACAAGAAGTTGGGCGCCGCGTGCGGACGCATACATCCCATCGGTGGCGGACCTATGGTTTGGTACCAAAAGTTTGAGTACGCGATCGGCCATTGGCTACAAAAGGCGACGGAACATGCGTTCGGTTGTGTTCTCTGTAGTCCCGGATGTTTCTCATTATTCAGAGCCCGGGCTGTAATGGATACCAGTGTTATGAATAGGTATACAACACCACCGACAGAGGCTTTACATTACGTTCAGTACGATCAGGGAGAGGACCGATGGCTTTGCACTCTTCTATTACAACAGGGATGGTATGTATTAATAAAAATATGATCATATTCAAATAATAATGTTTACTATGTACAATTGTCAGGCGTATTGAATACTGTGCCGCATCTGATTCCTACACTCACGCGCCCGAAGGGTTTGGCGAGTTTTACACACAGAGGCGTCGGTGGGCGCCCTCCACGATGGCTAATATCATGGATTTGTTGGGCGATTATAAGCGTACGGTTGCCGTTAATACAGATATATCAAAGCCTTATATCCTATACCAGGGCATGTTAATGGTGGGCACTCTACTCAGTCCGGCCACTATATTCTTGATGATTGTCGGAGCCATGAATACAGTGTTGGGACTCAACAGTTGGGCGGCTCTCGGCTGTAATATAGTGCCAGTCCTCGCCTTTTCCATAGTGTGTATGACTGTCAAGAAAAACGATCACATTATATTCCTGGCCATGGTTTTGAGTACACTATACGCGTTGTTAATGTTGGCAGTGTTGGTGGGCACAGGCATAGACATATTTAACAAGGGCATTCTTACACCAAACTCTATATTCTTTGTGTCACTAATGGGTAGTTTCATTGTCGCCGCGTGTCTTCACCCGCAAGAATTTGCGTGTGTTTTCCCGCTTCCTCTCTATATGTTACTCATTCCGAGTATGTATTTATTGTTAACCATATATTCGGTGACAAATATGCATATCGTTTCGTGGGGTACGCGAGAAGTCAAGTCCAAACTGACGGCCAAAGAGGCGGCGATGGCTGCGGAGGCGGCGGCTGAAGAGGAGGCCGAGAAGCTGAAGAAGAAGAATTTGTTTGGAAAGTTAGACTTCTCTAAACTCGGCAGTAAAGCGGGTCTCTTCACGTGTACGTGTTGTTCAAACAATAAGTCAGACGAAGACACCGCCCGATGGACTGACATGAAAGACCAAATGGGTTTAGTTGTCGAGTGTATGACTGCTATGAAGAACACTATGGAAAGTGCGGACAATAGCGGCGCCCGAAGAGGAACCGTACAGTTTCAGAAACAGGCTGTGAGACGCACGAGAAGTAATTCTGGAAGTCTTGCGGCGGTTGACGAAGAAGAAGACACCGTCGATAAGATCAGCGAAGCGGACGATGTCTTTGGCGACGAGACGCGTCTCCGGTCGGTGTCGGCGGTCGAGTCGGTGACCACGGCTTCGAAGCCGCGTTGGGGTCGCGATAAGCTGTTCAAGAAGTTCCCATTTGTTTCGCTCACAGACCTTGAGTTGCAGTTCTGGCAGGACTTTATACCCAAATATCTGCTGCCATTGGATGAGAACCCGAAGGAACAGAAGAGGATTGCGGCCGATCTGATAGACTTGAGGAATAAAATGGTGTTCGCCTTCTCCATCATAAACGTAATATTCATATTGTTTGTTCTGCTGCTGCAAATGCACGGCGATGTCTTCAACTTTGACATTAACCTCGGAGTCGAGCGTTGGAACCAAACCCGATATATCGACGAAGAAGAGCGATGGGAAATGACACCCATTTATCGCTACATTAAAGTGGATCCGATCGGTCTCTTGCTTGTGGTGTTCTTCGGCACCATTCTAGTGATACAACTGATCGGTATGTTTATGCATCGGTTCGGCACTCTATCCCATTTGCTGGCCTTCACGACAATCGACTTCTTCGCGCCGAAAGAGTCCCAAAACGACGATGAGATGGACATTAAGCTAAATGCCGTCAAAATTGCTAAACGGTTACAGAAATTAAAAGGAATCGACGAAATTGACGACAAGACTGTGGTTTTGTCGACTAATAATTTGCCAAACAATCGACAGTCTATTTGGAGGAGAGATTCCGTACGACTTCAGGACTCGGAACCGCTTAATCTGGACAATGTCTTCCGCAAGAGACTCATGAGTATAACGCCCGACACTATGGGTATGTATTGAGTGTTTAATTTTGGCCATTCATTGCAACTATAAGTAGAGTAAATGAATTGATAATTTTGTTGTGACCGACAATAATAGGTTCAATCGGACCGCGAAAGTCAATACTAAAAAGACAGTCCACTTTTGAGGCCATCCGACGGCGAAGGGATACTCTGGTCAACGAAGAGAACTGGCGTTTGAGTCAATCCAGTACTGAACTGAATGGCTCGACCACTGGTTCCCTTTCGAGGCCCATGTCGTTGAGGTTTGAAGTGCCTCCGAGTCAACCCAACTTCGATGTCAATCACAGACATCTGGTCCACAGTTTGCAATCAATACCACCGATGCCGCCGACGCCACCCATCGATGCACCAGATTATTGATTTGACTAATTAATTGATTTAAGGATTAGGCATAAATCTAGATAATTTTGTATATAATAAATTATTATTAATCAATTTGTGTAAGTTTTTACTTGTATTAAAACAATTTAATTAAGATATTAAATATTTTTAAATGAATTTTATTGACAATTATTATGACAAGTTTTATCAGATTATTTGAAACTATTTCGAGAATATCATAACTCAAATAATTTACATGGATTTACTTTTATATTGTCATCGATGGTTTGGTGGGAAAAATACCCATGTTGTCAGACTAATGGGTTTAATACGGTATGAGAACTCCTTTAACAGTATTATACAGTTTAAAATGTTTTATTTATTAACAATTTATTAATCATTTGTTTTAAAAATAAAAAACATTTACAATAAATTCAGAAACAAATGGTTTAAAAATTTAACTTAAAATCTAATAAGTGTACATAATATTCAACATTTTATTTACAGTTACAGTATATTTAAAATGCGCTTGTTGAGTTTAAATGGGAATTTTTTATTACTGTTTTGACTTACACTGTACATGTGTAATGTAGTGTACAGTATACTTGTACACTGAATGTCAAACTGTTTACTGTAATAAAAACAGAAATAGTGTACTCATTGTATACTCAATGCTATGAATTAAAATCTATTTAAATAATTTAATTTCTAACGAAAGTTAATAATTTATTTTAAAAACACTATTTAAATAATTTTTGTACCTTTGCTTAAAATATTTACATTTTTGTAGTATTTTATGTATAAACTTCTTAATATATTTAAAGTGATGATAAAGAATAAAAACTTTCCTAAAGTCTAACATTGAATTCAAAATAAATAAATATTAATTTAATTAATTTACATTTACTGTATATTTCCTTCATTTACTAATTCATCAAAATATAAAACATTTGACATAAAAAACAAATTAAAAGAAGTCGAGAAAAACACAGTAAATGTCATAAAAACACTTTTATATCAAACGTTATCATTAGGTGATAATAAAACAATAAATACTGTCATATAATGGCAATTAACTAATGTAGGAAACAATTAATACACAGTTAGTTATCAGTAGTTAAATAATACTTAATCGTAAATAACATACACTCGAAGAATGGAAACACAAAAATGAATGAAATGATTATTGAAATCAAACAAAATCAATGGTTGACTTGATTTGAGAGTCTTGTAAGTGTTGAGCCAACTCTTCCAGCTCTTGTAACACAAACTCAGTCCTCTCCACCTTATATGCGACCAATTGGTGGTAGAAATGGTAGGCAAAGTAGATGAAGGCGCCGATCACTGGCATCAACACAATGGTTGAGATGATGGCAACCCAACCGCCGTATATAAACCAGAACTTAACCCAAACAATAATCGTGAGCTCGAGTAGGAAGAGGAAGATCCCGATCACTGTCGAGAAGAACCACGCGATGGACGTAAAGTGTCTCATCTTATGGTGTGGGGAGTCGTTATGGAGAGACGACTGTCCGTTATGTATGGCCGACACGGCGTCGATGTGCGGCAATATACAGGTCGAGATCATTAGCGCCAACATATGCACCGACACTAACAAAGTGGTCACTATTATGAAGAGAAGTAGTAGTGAGAATGGTATCTTGTTTTCACCTTCTGTTTCTACGTCCATCTCCACCATCGCTACCTGTTTAATAAGTTGTTTGAGCGCATGGTTTAGTTTTAAGGTTAATTATTTTTTTGTTGCAAAACTTTTGCCAAAAGTTTTGCGATCACTTACTAATGCGAATCCGGATAATAGGGCCGACACTTGCGACGATTGTTTCAGTTTAGATCGGCTTAAGTGCAGGTTTTTGTAGTCAAAATACAGAGACTTTTGTTTAGTAACCATTTCTTATTGTTCATAGTTTTCTCGCCGAAGAAAAACACAATATTCACACCAAAACACAAAACTTCTCACTAATTATTATACAATGGATGTTAACGTGAAATGAAGTTGTGTTGAGACACTGTCTCTGTGTATGTATTATTTGATGTCATTCTCGTAGGGAATATGATTTATGACATGACTTAGCATTCATTCATAGATACGGAACGATGTGTTGAAACTCAATATTAATACATAAACGTCTATTTGAAGTATATTTCAATGGAAAACATATTTTTCGTGTTTAGGTTTTTGTCAGACCTATTCACACATTCAGTCGATNGGAATATGATTTATGACATGACTTAGCATTCATTCATAGATACGGAACGATGTGTTGAAACTCAATATTAATACATAAACGTCTATTTGAAGTATATTTCAATGGAAAACATATTTTTCGTGTTTAGGTTTTTGTCAGACCTATTCACACATTCAGTCGATTGTCTATTACTGTATGTTTTACAGAGAGTCAAAAAAGTAATGTCAGCCAACATTACGTCAGTTTGGGTTTTAAAAAACTAGTTATAAATATATTTCACATCAAACATACCATTGCATTGAGTTTCCTCCCGTTCCCTAACGTAGACATATACAGACATACAGACAATGTGTGTGTTATTTGTCGTTAATGTAAACTTTTTTCTGTGTTTGCATTATTTTATAACTAATATTTCACTATAAAAGTAATTACTGCACAGAATAATGAGATGTTTGTTAATTGTGCGCAAATTAAAGCAGGATTTTCAATAGGAATTTATATTATGGTAAATATACAGTCGTCTCGTATTACAACTAACAGAATATTATTTCAATCAAATGTTTTCAATAGAGGGACAGACGTCTGAATAGAGGCCAGAATTAATAAAAATATTCAATGTTTTGTGCGAATAAGCTATGTTAACATCCGTATTATAGATTGACCCTGGTGTTCTAATGTTATTACTTGAGGTCAACTTGTATAGCAACTTTATACATGTTTTTTAATATGTTGTTTACTGTTATGAATTACTTAAAATTAAAATACATAGACTACTAATTTATAATAAGATCCAAATTGTAGTTTATTGACATATAAATTATGATACATTTACATTCAAATACCGCTCTTATCTAAATAATACATAATCATGGTAATCTTATAATAGTTTAAATGTACATTACATTATCACATTATTCTATAGTGAATAATTCTAATGACTTATAGTTATTACAAGCAATAACTTTATTACTAAATATAAGAATAAAAGTAAAACTTTATTTTATATTAAAATATTTATCAATTTCTAGTCTTCAAATGATTTAAAAACCAATTCATTAAATGAGATGAACGGCATTTCTAGCACTCATACCATCCATTCATTAACGTTCACATAAAATATAGAGGAACTGGTGTTTGAGTTCTGTCGGGAACTCTTTGACTGGAGAAGCACTCGACTGCCGGCGACCTCTCGGCGACCAAAGCGACACATTAGCACAGATTTGGCCGCAGATCTGAAGTCGTTGTTGAGATAGCAGTATATGAATGGATTAAAACAGACGGAACTGACGGCCAACCAGTAGACGAAGAGGTAATACGGAGAAAAATTACAGTCGTTGGGCAGCAATGGTGTGATGTAAAAGTCAATCATATGGATCAGATGGACGGGCAGCCATGCGATGGCAAACGCCAACAGAGCGATGGTTAGCATTTGAATTGTCCGCCGTTTAGATCGGCAAAACTCTCGGCTTTGTTGGTCAGTCACTGCGCCTATAAAAGCAATAAATCAATCAATGATTAGATTTTAATTGTAATTTTAAAGAAGTAATTGCTTTAATTGTAATATAATTAAAATTAATGAATTCATTGTCAAATAAATTTTTAACAATCGATATATTAAATGCATCTCTTTTTGCGTTCAAGGATTTCTTTTGGTTATATATTGTAAATTATATTTGATTATTGTTATTATAGTATTATTGTTATTATTATTAACTATTGTTTGAAACTTTCTTTTATCATTGAGAGAAAATTGTTGTATGAGTACAACTGTCTAACAAATAGTTCACAAAATACTGTACTTATTGTACAATTTTCGCAATTTTAAAGTTTATTCAGAAATAAGAAAAATACATTTTATAGAAAAAAATGACCAAAGAATACATTACCGAGTCTTTTGCGTGAAATGATTTTTATTATACAAAATGCATATAAAATAATAGCAATGATGAGAGGGATGGCGTATTGGGTGATCATCACGAAAGCGGCCCTAAACTTCCTGAACGGACCCTTCGAGAAGTAAGTCGACGGAAACGCTATCCGACAATGAATGAGATGATTGGGTGAGAAGTATGTCATTATTCTCATCGACACCATTGTTGGTAAGACACAGATTGTGGCCAAAAGCCAAATGCAAACGATGGGAATCCACGGCTTCATGCGTTCAGCCATTGGATAGTAAACGATACGAAATCTGTCGAAAGCGATGACAGTCATCGTAAACGTCGAGATATAATACGATAGCATTTGGGATGTCTTTGTGAGGCCACACATCCGGTCGCCGTACTCTTCGAGCATATGATATGAACAGAACAGCCACTGACCTGACGGTGAGAATTGGGCTTAAAATAACAGAATAACAGAATATTCTGTTAAATAACACAAACAAATACAAACCGGGAATAGAGATGGAGCCCAAGATGTCACTGACGGCCAAATTGCCAATCAGTACATAAGTGGTGGTCACGATCTTCTTCCTGAGCACAACATAGCACACAATAGAGTTGCCAAACAAACCCAATACGGTTACAAAGCCATACAGTATGAGAATGACAATGTCCTGTACAAAGCTGAACGTGGTCTGTGCCGGTTGTGTGCCCAATGTAATTATGGATGTATTGTCACCACTCTTTACGACAAGTGATGATAGATTCATGACTCGCTTATGTCTTGTCGATTACGAGCGCAAGTGATATATTTATCGGACATTTATTAACAGTCATAACTTTATTATAGTTGTGTTATTCACAAGAATCGCAGCCAATGTTTTAAATGTCTGCGAAAAATAGTTTTGACAGACAAACACACAAAACAACAAAATAATAAGTTTTCACTCGTTTTGTATCGCTTTTTATTAGCACTGGTTTTAAACGGTGGGGAATATCGCGAAATATAAGTGACGTTTTGATGAGTTTATACAATAATTACATTATATAACAATAACCAATGATTATCTAACATTTCTATCACATATATCTTATTCACACATAATTGCAATCCATTCGCAAACTAATTGACGGAAATATACATCCATTGGAGTGAAGATTTTTGATGGCATTAACGACAATATATACGAAATAATAATAATGTTTGGTCTGAAATATATGAAAATATTATTAATAATGAGATCACTTCATATATTTTATGGATTTTATAGATTTTTGTGTCAACACTGGAGATGTAATTAAACATTAATTCTAGTGAATTGTTGTTTATTATAAAAATATTTTTTATAGTCTTTTGTGGAGACCTTCGCGAATGAATAGACAAAGTTTTTTGCATCAATTCATTAATTAAATAAATAATTCATTTGCTTATTATGTAAATATGCGATAAATGAATGTCTGGACGTTTTATTCAATAGTTACTGATTTATTGATAACTATATTGAAGACAATCGCAAATATGTATGTCATAAATGAATTCACATTTGCTATTATTTTGTAAATAATAAAAAATTATATCAAATACTGAATCTATTTTTAAAAGAACTGACAGAAGTTTTAAACTTTTTATAACTCTTACAGTTATAATAAATCTATTAATGAAGTGCCAGAAAGTCAGTTGCCATTACTTTATAGGTATTTGTACAATCATTTGGTCACCAAGAATAACTAATATGCAATTTCGACCAAGATTAAATTATTGATTAAAATTGGAAACTTTAAATATTTTACAAAAACTCCATTTATATTAAATTCATTCATTAAATAAACAATGAGTTTTATATATTTGGAAAGTTTGTTTAAATATACCATCAATTTGTCAATATTTTTATTTTATTTTTATTACCGTAATGTTTTTCATTTATAGTGAAATTTATTGAATCGTAAAACTATTTACATTACAACATGAATCATTAGTAAAATAAAAAGTTTTATTTTTTACTTTAACAATTTATTTTTGTCAGTATTTTATAAATCTATTTTATATTATCCATAGATTTAAATAAATTATTGAGATATAGCTCTAAAACACAGACACTTTATTAAATGATATTACTTTTGGTCGTATAATTAATTACTATAATTAAATCGTTTCAAACCCTATGGTTGGGCCCAAACACCACGATCTGGAGGCACTCACATAGGGATTGGGTTAAACCACAACATAATGTATTACTTAAAGTCATACAATTTGAATGATACCAAATAATTAACATAAAGGATAAATGTAAAAATTACTTATAATAACAATTAAAAACTAATATTAATACCCGGTATCCAAATGACTACCCGTTTGTAATTGTGTTTTAATAATTACTTAATTAAAATATTCATAAAAAAGTTACTATGTAATAATATTTAGCAGTAATTGTTTGTAAAAAACACAAAAACATTATTATCTAATTACAGGCTATGAGACAAAGTTTTTACCGGGAATTAACTTTTTTTATTGCAAATATTGGCCATAAAATTGTGTTCAGGTAAACACTCTATATATAGATTTTATTAAATATTATAATTAATAATAATAACAATTATGTTATGCTATAAAACAATGAATTGTGTTTTCCGGATTTAAATAACATTTTGTGATGTTTATATTATGCAACAAAGTATTGCTAAGACTTATAACCATTTCACTTAATTACTGGTATTCAACACAAAATACAGCAAAAAATAATAATATAAATGTAAATATTTTGATAAAAATATTTAATTATACAACAAATTGCAACACAAAAAGTAGAAATAAATTTATTTTTTCTGATGTCATCCCGTAATTTGCAAAATGCGGTCAAAATGCAAAAATAAAGTCCTAATAATATTGCATTTATTATTAAAATATGATTTCAAACTAGATTTAATGTTTATTAAAATATATTTGTATTTCAAATGAACCCCTTTTTCAGTTCAGATGATTTTCAATATTATGAAAGAGTTTTTATTAATATAAAGTTAATCCTTAGGTTTGCTTATAACTGATCTAAAGAGTGATAAAAAAAAGGTTTTATATTTAGAAATAAGTTATATATTTAAATAAGAAAAATATTTATATTTTTGTATTTCTTAAATCCTTTGCTTCTCTTATGAAAACATAACAACAATAAGATTTTGAATACATTTCTGGTTTT
>CAJPIZ010002872.1:0-12746 GCA_905368565.1 Medioppia subpectinata
GAACTCAGGACAGCATCGGCCGAGTATTTCGTCCACAATCTCATGAGTCCCGTCTATTTCTACAACAAATTCAAACACTTGCCATCAGATGCCCTGATCCTTGAAATAGGACCGCACGGACTGTTCAGTCAAGTAGTGAAGGAAACCCTCGAATCGGGTACTTATGTGTCACTCATTAAGAAAGACTCAAACGATACAAATCTGGATATGTTTTTGGCTTCAATCGCAAAGTTGTATGAATTAGGACTCAATCCTTTGATTGAGAACTTATACCCTCCCATCCAATGGCCGGTCGCTAGAAGTACTCAATCGATTAGTTCTCTATTGAAATGGGATCACGAATACAATAATCTCGTTCGCAAATATCCTGACTATCACTTCAGATCGTATGCCTCTGACATGAATGAAGTATACAATCCGTCACAAAGTATGAAAGCTTTTATGCCCGAGCATTGCATTGACGGCAATGTTTTATATCCGGCCACCGGTTATCTGATGCTCGCCTGGAGACGAATGGCTGCACAACACGGAAAACTGTGGAACCAATTGCCGGCCATCTTCGAGGACGTCCAGTTCCGGAGACCCATATTCTTGTCCGACACCGATATGACCAGAATTAAAGTCAGATATATTGAGACTTCAGGTCTGTTTTCAAACTATTCAATAATCAAAATGATTAGAAATACATTTATTAATAATTATAATTTGAATTTCAGGTGAGTTTACAATCCTAGAGAGCGGTAATATAACATGTGTGGGAAGGGTTCGCACCAGTGATGAGTACGCTCTCAATAATCAAAATGATTAGAAATACATTTATTAATAATTATAATTTGAATTTCAGGTGAGTTTACAATCCTAGAGAGCGGTAATATAACATGTGTGGGAAGGGTTCGCACCAGTGATGAGTACGCTCTCAATCTACAACATGTCTTGGTTGACACCGAAGCCCATATGGACGAGGAGTTTGCGGTCAATTTGACCACAACTGATATCTATAAGGATCTCAAAATCTTGGGCTACGATTACGGGCCAAAGTTTAGACGCATCCGATCGATGAAAACAAATGATTTCGAGACAATGAATGGACAAATCAGTTGGGATGGAAATTGGGTCACTTTTATGGATTCACTGTTGCAGACAATGGTCGCTGGAATGCCATTCAGGAAAATGATGGTTCCAGTGATGATTAGGAGCATTCGGTGCGATCCAAAGGCTATGTATGAGGGAATCGCTGCACACAAAACAGCAGAACATAGAGAACGTCGGGCTGTTCTCGACTATGTGATGGATGACGAGAATCTCAATGAATCAAAATGATTAGAAATACATTTATTAATAATTATAATTTGAATTTCAGGTGAGTTTACAATCCTAGAGAGCGGTAATATAACATGTGTGGGAAGGGTTCGCACCAGTGATGAGTACGCTCTCAATTTACAACATGTCTTGGTTGACACCGAAGCCCATATGGACGAGGAGTTTGCGGTCAATTTGACCACAACTGATATCTATAAGGATCTCAAAATATTGGGCTACGATTACGGGCCAAAGTTTAGACGAATCCGATCTATGAAAACAAATGATTTCGAGACAATGAATGGACAAATCAGTTGGGATGGAAATTGGGTCACTTTTATGGACTCACTGTTGCAGACAATGGTCGCTGGAATGCCATTCAGGAAAATGATGGTTCCGGTGATGATTAGGAGCATTCGGTGCGATCCAAAGGCTATGTATGAGGGAATCGCTGCACACAAAACAGCAGAACATAGAGAACGTCGGGCTGTTCTCGACTATGTGATGGATGACGAGAATCTCAATGTAATTGCCTTAAGCGGTGGCGACAAAGCTTTGAATGAGGGGGAAGTGGAGGGCATTTTGTCCACTTATAACGTTGATTACATGGAAGAGTTGTTCGGCCAAGAGTTTCACGTCTATCCGTCGGTATTGCCATTCCATGTGGACATTAATTCACGAATGATTGTCACATACGGTGTGGAGATCGAGGATTTAATGGCTTCGCCAATCGCTCGTAAGTCAAATATGCAAGACTTGAAACTAGAATCGTATCAATTCGTGGCCAACGAAGAGAATATTGCTATTGAAGAATACGACAAGAAATCAATGACAGAGTATCTTAAGGTTTGTATTCATATAAATAATAGTTTAATATGTAATATAATTTAAAAACTTGTTTAACAGATCTGTTCACTAATCGGCAACAAAATTAAAAAATTAAATGAATCAAAAGACAAAAAAGTGATCCAAAATATGACCAACAATTTGGTAAACAAGTACTTAAATGACATGAAAGACAATTATATTTTGCTTAAAATTCTGAACCAAGTCTATAAGGAAAGTCTCGATGAGAATCAAAATATCAATACTAATAAAGTGATCACTGATTTGCAAAATAATCGCGAATATGACTTATCTCTTGATTATATTAATGAAGTTTCAAAGAATGAGCATTTGATTCGATCTCTGGTCGATATTGTGAGCGAGTGTTTTATCCCTAAAAAAGAGATCAAAGTATTGGAACTTAATTTAACAAATGGATTGATGGCTAAAGAAGTGGACACACAGTTGGCCTCATCTCATATCTATCCGATTGATGTCAACTACACTATTGCTGTCAAATCTGTCGGTGCAGTCAGTGATAGCTATAAGAATCAATCATTTAAATTGATTGAATGGAATCCACAGAACAATGTTTTTCCGACTGAAATCAATTCCACTAATTTTATTCTTCTGAAAGACTCAAACGATTTATGGGATATTGATTTAGACACACAATTGCAGGACATGTTTGATGTCATTTCAGACAAAGGATTTTTGCTCTCAGTTTTTAGATATCAATTGACAGAACCAGAGCTCGCATTGAATCAGATAAATGGCAAAAAAGCCCTAAAGAATTCAGACTTAGAGAAACGAATCATTGACTTCATAAAAGCGGCCCAAAGTGTGGGTTTCAATGTTATCGGGCGGAAATTGGATACAATCGGTTCAATGGCTATACTCTACAGAAAATTATTTTGTGAGCCTAAAGTACCAAAAAATGATAATATCATACAAATGACGAGTAATGCCGAGAAATGGTTTGAGACGTTAAAAGAGAAAATTATTGAACAGAAAGAAAACGAGTCAAATGAGACGCTTTGGCTCATTGCAAACGACTCTTCAAACAATGGTATCATTGGTCTCATTAATTGTCTGCGTTTAGAGCCGGGAGGAGAGTGTCTGCGATGTGTCTTCGACTGCGATAACCTCATCGAAGGTTGCGTCAAATTCACTGAAAAGCCGTATTCAGACATTTTGGCAAATGATTTGCCTATAAATGTGCTGAAGAATGGAAAAGTCGGTACTTATAGACACTTCACTCTTGGAAAAAGCCACGAAAAAATAGAGTCAAACGACTATTTCTTGAATGTCGGCCATAACAGAGACTTGGCTTCCCTTCAATGGTATGACTCGAGGAATTTGGTCACAAATAAAGACGATTACGATTTGATAAACACCAAAACCAACAAAACCGCGTGTCATATATATAGCGCTGGAATGAACTTCAGAGATGTCATGTTCGCCACCGGTATTTAATTAACAATAACATTTTTTACCTCAATTCATATGTGAAGATTGTGGCTTATAATATGACCCAAATTGTGGTTAAGCTGCAACATTGCGTGCAAACCTTGTTTTATGACAATTATTTAAACTTGAAATGATAGGTCGTATCGGTTCGGGTCCACAAACGCTTTTTACGGATTGTTTAATTGGTTTCGAGTTCGCCGGCCGTCGGGCCGACACTGGAGAAAGGGTTTGCGGTTTCGATATGAGTCGATGTTATGCCACTTCTATTGACGCAAACGAAGAGTTAATTTCCAGAATCCCCGACAAGTGGTCGATGGACGACGCGGTGTCTGTATTGAGTACTTACAGTACTGTATGGTATGGTCTCATAGAGAGGGCACACATGCAAAAAGGTTAGATCATAAAAATGGATTATTTCAAACAATAATAAGTTGTATATTTACAGGCGAATCAATTTTGATCCATTCGGGTGCCGGAGGTGTGGGTCAGGCGGCGATCAGTATTTGTCAGTTCTATGAATGCGATATTTTTGTGACCATTGGAACCGAAGAAAAGAAAAAATTTTTGATGAATACCTATAATATTGCGGAAAACCGAATATTGAGTTCGAGAAACACTCAGTTTAAGTACAAAATCAAAGAAATGACTCGAGGAAAGGGAGTCGATGTGGTTCTCAACTCTCTGACCGGCGATAAACTGGACGCCAGTTATGAATGTATCGCAGATTGCGGTCGGTTTGTGGAGATCGGCAAATATGACCTCCAAATGAACAAACAGTTGGGAATGTTTCCATTCTTGAGAGACATCTCTTTCATCGGTGTTTCAGTGGATCAAAAACTTTATACAAAGAGGGGTTTCGTTATGCGCTTCTTTGAATGGATGCATCAAAACTGTGACAACGGAATGATTAAACCAATCAATCAAAATGTGTTCAAAGCCGAAGAGGCGGAGAAGGCGTTCAGATTCATGACAACCGGTAAACACATCGGAAAAATTGTGATCAGAATTCGTGACGAAGAAAGCGATAAGAATGCAAAGAGTGCTTTCAATCCCTCTAACAAATTACTCGTCACTCGAAAGACATATTTTAATCCAAACAAGACTTATATCATAACCGGAGGTTTGGGTGGATTTGGTCTGGAATTCATTCATTGGATGACGTTTTTAGGCGCCCGAAGATTCGTCTTGACCTCAAGATTTGGTGTCAAAACTGATTACCAAAAGTTTATTTTAAAACGTTTGGCGTCTTTGGGCGCAAACCTTAAACAATTTGCCACAAAAGTTGTCGTTTTGACTCACGATTGCTATACAACTGAAGGAACGAACAAACTCTTAGCCGAAGCACACAATTTGGGCCCAATTGGAGGTGTCTTTCATTTGGCTCTCGTTCTCAATGACTCTCTTCTTGAGAACCAAACGTTCGATAAATTCCAGGAAACCATTGATTCAAAGACTAAAGTATTTGAGAATTTGGATAAAATGAGTCGTGAATTGAGTATAGATTTGGACTATTTTGTGGTCTTTTCGTCGGTTAGTTGTGGTAAAGGAAACGCCGGGCAATCAAACTATGGTTTCGCAAACTCTGTTTGTGAACGCATTTGTGAATCGAGACGAAGAGATGGTTTGCATGGTTTGGCCATTCAATGGGGACCTATCGGTGATGTGGGAGTATTGGCTGATTCTGAAATCAACACCTCTTTGGCAGCAATTGTTAAACAGAGAGTAAACTCTTGTTTAGAAATTTTGGATAAATTGCTTCAATCGGATAATTCGATTGTTTCGTGTTTGGTATGAATTGTTTGATTGCATTTATGGTAAAATATGTATTAAATATTTGATTGTTTAGGTGAGAGCCAAGAGATCAGTGATGACGGGAACCAAGGAATCCAAACTCGTAAATCAGGTTTGGGTTGCGCTGGGAATCGATCCCAAGACTACTCCCAATCACTTAACTCTGGGAGAGATAGGAATGGAGTCTATGTTTGCGGTGGAACTGCAACAGGGATTGGAGAGGGAGTACGACATTAGAGTGACATTGAATGACATCAAGAATATCACAATAGGAATGATGAAAGACTTACTCTGGGAGAGATAGGAATGGAGTCTATGTTTGCGGTGGAACTGCAACAGGGATTGGAGAGGGAGTACGACATTAGAGTGACATTGAATGACATCAAGAATATCACAATAGGAATGATGAAAGACTTCGAAATCGGAAAAGCGGACGAAATGAAGAAATTCGCCGATGAGATCAAGTCGTGTCGCACGAAGTTATGTAAAGTCAAGTTCATTATACCGAGTGATGCCTGCATTAAGCTTAATAACGTGACGACCGGAAAACCCTTGTATTTCTTTCCACCACTTGAGGGCATATTTACATCATTGGAAGGATTGACGGAAAAGATTGATCGCCCGGTCATTGGTCTGAATTGGACCCGAGATATGGAGAAATTGGGTTCACTTAAAGAGATCACTAAATATTATATACAACTCTTGAAGGCATTGGAGCCGAAGGGAGACTACGATATCTTTGGGCACTTTTACGGAGCGCTCATTGCGATGAAGATGTTGAAGAAGGCGCCGATCGGGAAGGCTATCATAATTGACATGTTGTCTGAGGTCACTCTCGACGAGGATATGATAAGTGACGACAATTTGGTTGAGATTATACTGTCTTTCTGTACGAAAGACTTGCCGACAGTAATCCAGGCGAAGATGAGAAGAGACACAATGTCTAAACCAGACGTTCCCTCAAAACTCGAACAAATCACTACTGAATTGAAAGAGTTTTGCGGCAAAAGTCTCGTGAGTCGAGACTTGGATGAGATTCTGTTGAATTCATACAAAAGAGCCAAACTCTTCACCACTTATCGGCTGAACATGAAATCCAAGTTCAAGAAAATGAAGTTAACTATTGGCGAGAAATACCTGAAAATGAGCGGAAAAATACTTATCATTAAACCGTTTCAAATGGTGGAAGACGTGGCCAACGTTGAGAGGGTCACCGATAAGATCAAAAACGCATACTTCCTGCCCGAACAGGTACTGTAACACAATTGCATTTCATTGTATTTTCAAACATTTCTAACTATATTTGTTGTCAACTCAATGAATGTGAAGGGTTTGGAAGGAAAGCTCAACTTTGAGACCATTGAATCGACGAATACGCAAGACTTGGAGGCACACAAAACCATTGAAAGGATGGCCGCAACTATCAATCAGTACCTCCGAAAGAGATAAGTGAGTCGACCATCACGTTCTGGTCGGTCACCTCTATATAACACATTATTATAACTCTTAATCTAATCCCATATTTTATGTTAAGACTTTCTAAATATATCTATTATATTATACATATGTGTTACGACTTGTGTATAAATTATTTGTTAAGAACTATTTATCATATAATCATTATTTTATTATAATATACTTAACAAATTGCTAATTATAAAAACATTCATTAAAAAACTTGTGCTTTTATTTATATAATTTAATTAATTAAATATTATAGAAATTATAACCAATTTATTTAAAATCTTGTATGGAGATTCATAAACAATTGACAGAAAATGCAAATGGCCACAAACACCGAAGTTATGGTCAAATTTCTTTTGGCCACTTGCATAGGGCTGAATGCGTTGAAAATTGGCTTTTCACATAACTAATGTGACATAAGTAATGCTATTCACAAAAACTATGATGCTACATGTATAAGACGTGTGCACATGGTTAGAAATATGACCATAACTTAGGTGATTATGGCCATTCGCACGTTCTGACGATTGTTTATTAATCTCCATACAATACTGGACATGACCATATCAACCACGATTGGATCAACTAAGGGATATTCATAGTGTTATAGTCCTTCCCCTCTTAGTGTTAATTATTAGAAATAATTAATGGATTTAAGAGGAATTTTATGGAATTAAGTCGTGTTTATCTGAGTATTGAGTTTAATTTTATGTAATGATATAATTTTTATATTCATTGGTTGAGAAATGGCAGACATCTAAAGACAATTCTGTCTGAAATGGTTACTATTATTATAAACTGAAAAATAATGCGTTTTTGATGCGTTAGTCACAGAAAAACTTAACTTTATATATCATAATACAAGTATAATACAAGTAATGTTTGATTCATTTCTTTGAACACAGCTTTAATATTTGTAATAATGAATTATAAATAATTTTTTCTGTGCAAAAGCATCAAAAACGCATTATTTTTCAGTCTATAACTATTACATATTTTATAAAATAACTAATAAATGTCTAACAGCTAGAATAGACATTCAGCCCTAACTTAACCTCATTTGAACCCTCACCCATCCCTTTAATAAACACTGTAGTTTATGAATATGAGTCCCGCAACTCGTCCATGGCCCAAGTAAATAGTCACGTGACAAAATATTGCCAATATTGCTAGTATTGCAATATTACCAGTATTGGTATTACAATAGGAATACCAATATTCTGTATTGTTTGTTTTGTATTGCAATACCAATACTAGCTTTTCAATCTCTATTTTGAAACCCTTGAAATTTAGAAATAAAAAATGATTTTTGTAAGAATAATATAACAAGTTAAAATAAATAAAGTGTGAAAATTAAATAAATTGTTATATTTTTAAAAAATAAATATTTGAATACATGAATAATAATAATTTACACCGAATTTTGTATTTGACAAGGTATAATATTGATACATAGCAACTTTTTTATTTATAAATCTATCCCTTAATTTTAAGCATTACATGTATCTGTCATATAAAATATTTGAATAAACATTTTGAAAGTCTTTATTAATATTATTAAAATTATATTATTGTATATTATTTCTCAAATAATTGTTTACAAATTTATTGATACGAATTGTTTGAATTAATTGATATATAAGTTGATTGCGATAATTATTGTGTTCATGTGTTCGCCTATATCTGAGTCCATCCGATGTTTTGAAGCAATTGTCGACAAAAAGCGCTAATTCTTTCACTTCATGTTTGCTCTGAAGAATAGGAAATACTTCTCCGTCTGAAATATAGTATATTTGTTGTTAATAATCAATCATTCATTTGACAAATGCATTGTAATCAGTATTGTCTCATCACTACAATCGTCATAAGTAAATAAGAAATCAATGTTAATCAATCAGTATTATATGGACAACATTGTTAGACAATTATTCCCAAGGTAACATTTAAATTACAGTAATTACTTGATTTTCAATCAGTTCTCATGTTATATTTAAACATAATTAACTATATTATGTAATACTACATTAAATGCTAATAATATTAGTAAAAATAATTTTTGAAATATTTTATTCTATAGACAAAATATCGTCAATTGAAATATCGAGTTTTAGACATAAAAACTCAAAATATTCAATTTTGCAAGTGACGATATTTTGTCTATAGAATGGAATTTTACAAAAATTATTGTTATACTAATAATATAACACTAGCCAATAATTACGAATATATAGCCCGTACATTACTGATCGTAATTTATTATTTTTTGAAATAATTGAAATAATATTTTGTCAAAATTAAAATTCACTAATAACTGGTCGGTCAATGTATTTGCATTGATTGCATTTCAAGTGTAATTTGACGCTCCACTGACTCTAGCCTTATCAGTGCTGCGCTTATCACTCATCCCATCAAATATTTTATTTTTTTATTTGAGTGTCTAATAATAAATAGTAGGATTTTTTTAAAAAAAAACCCCATAGGTTAACATACAAAATTGCCATAGTTTCGTGACATGCTGTGTAAAATCCAGCAATTCAATGAAGGTGATTCTAAGTTATTATTATACTTTGATATCTCCTCTACAAAATAGCATACCCGTCCCCTCCCGACCCCCCTTTCAACTTGGCAAAAACCATGACATTTCGAAATGACCCAAAAATTTATATGATCTAGTCACGTGATTTCAATA
Organism: Medioppia subpectinata; assembly: GCA_905368565.1. NCBI lineage: Eukaryota > Metazoa > Arthropoda > Arachnida > Sarcoptiformes > Oppiidae > Medioppia > Medioppia subpectinata. The sequence goes on from CAJPIZ010002872.1 coordinate 9,539, forward strand.
ATTTTTTCTAGAAAAATACTAGACATATGGACCAACATATTACAGTTTACAGATTTGATCTAGCTCATTTCGTTTGGGAGATACAGTGCAACTTCTCTTGGGGGAACTTCTCTTGGGGGAACTTCTCTTGGGGGAACCCCTGCTCATAGGGAACTGATTTGAAATTTACGTTGGATTTCCTATACTTATAATGTTAACATAACCTCTCTTAGGGGAACTTATCGGTAAGGAATACCTCCCCATTAGGAACGGATTTATAGAGATTAAGATAAAACTTCCACTCCCCATAAGGAACAAAGATAATCATAAGCAAATGATATGTAAAATATTTAAAATATTCTCAAACCTAAGTCTTTAAACAAACAGATTTTAATTTAAAGTTTCATTCAATTCTGTAAGAGTTGTGATAAACACTACATTCATAGTTTGATTAGTGAATTATTATAATAGTGTAAATTAATTTGTTCATTTAATTGTTATAAAATGTCTCAAAAAGACAATAAATTGATTTACAGACTAAATATAATGAATTAAAAAAAAACATTCAAAGACATGGAGTCGGCTTAGGAAGAGCGGAATAAACATTTTCAAATATTAGTCAAAAATAAGACATTTTTATTCAAACCTCCCTTGGAGGAACCCTCCCTATAGGGAACACTTTTGCCGTGCAACTGGCCGTTCCCTATGGAGAAGTTGCACTGTATAAAGATTTCTGAGGCGACAATAGATAATGACGGACTTGATATAATTATTTATATATTAATTTTAATACAATATAAGAATAACTTTGCAAAAGTGCGAATTGTATGTAAACCAAGAACTAATAAAAATTATAATGTATTGTCGATGAAAGCAAAGGCAGGCAAAGCTAACTTTTTGAAAACCGATGGTTATAAACAGGGCTAGGAATCAATTAGTCATTTAATACAGACTCGTCAAAGTTGTGTGTTAGTCAAAAAGTGAGCTGATCAAAATTCTCTATTCATCTAATGCTAAACATGTACATGTATAAAATACAGTAGGTGCCATAGTCAATATTGTATGTTGAGAAAATGTTTATTATATATAGATTGAAAAATAATGCGATTTTGATGCTTTTGCACAGAAAAAAGTATTTATAATTCATTATTACAAATATTAATTTAATAAATTATTAATTTATTATTATATTTAAAAAAATATATTATTATTATTATTAAAGCTGTGTTCAAAGAAATGAATCAAACATTACTTGTATATAAAGTTAAGTTTTTCTGTGACTAACGCATCAAAAAACGAATTATTTTTCAGTTTATAATTATATAGCTTTTTGTAAAGACTTTTTGTAGAGTCATAGCTCTAGTTATAACTTATAAGATCATTTCAAACACTTTATTTTTATTATAATTTTAAAAAATAGTTTGATAAATAAATAAAAAGACTTGAAACCTTAAGATTTGTAATTTAATAAAAATTATTTTGATATTATATTATTTAAAAATCAATACAAAGAATGAAATATTAGATAAAGATTTTGCAAAACTCACTGACTCGTAATTTTACGCATTAATGGATGAGTTGTACAATAGATATTTTCATTTTTAATTACATACACTTTACAAATAGTAATAATTAAAACAACGAATATACTTGTTTTATAATTCATGTTTTTGTATTAAGATTGACACAATCTGATTTTCAAAGTTTTAGTTTTGAATTAAGTTTACATAATATTTGTTCCGTAGTTTTATATGATTTTTATATAAATGATATAATGAATGTTTCAATAATATGTGGTAAAACTCATTAATTATTGGTTCTTTTCTCACAATTTCATTATAATATTAATGAATAAATTATTAGATTCAGATAAACTCAAATATAAAACATATAATTATAGTATTAATATTTAATAATATATAATTATAGTTTCAATAGAATCCCACGTGTCTTATGGTAATTAAGAATCTCATAATAAGAGACTTTTATGCGGAATAACTTAATTTAATATAAAATTATAAATTAAATAGATATTAGATTTAATTCTTGCGATTGAGAATTGTGTTGTATTTGAGGGGTAAATGAAGTTTGAGTGTCAGTCCAGTTATGACCAGAGCTCGGATTGGTACGAAATAAACGTGGTAGCGTCACTTGTATTTCTCAACAAAAGTAAATCAATATACAATATATCGGATCCAAACTCGCATGGAAATGCAAGTTTAGATCAAAATTTACTCCAAACTTGCATTTATATGTAAAGTTTATATGTAAAATTTATATGCACTTTATGTTGTACTTTATGTATATTAACATTTAATGTTAAAAGATTACATAAATCGACAAAAAATAATTTGAATAGGCATAATTTGTTCTAGTTGTAGGCAGTTTTTGAAATATATTCCGAATAAATTGTTGTATAGAAAAATATTTAATCATCAATAAAACTGCAAAATTGTTTTAAACACAAATAAAACAAAAATGTGGTTGAATAATAATAACCAATATAACTAGTATCAGTAGTAGTAGTTTTTAATTAATAATTGTTTCACAACAGTGCTTAATTGTGTTAAACAAAAGATTTTGTTAAATCAAATGTAATAATACTTATCCTTTAAATGTATGCTTTATAACCAAAATAAAATCATTTAAATTTTGTTTTACAAAATATATTTTATTTTTCATTCACATTATAATCAATAATGATTAACAAGTGATAGTTTTATTCTTTGTTGTATATACAGTACTGTACTGTATAAACTATACTGTATATACAACTGTATATCTATAGTATATATTGATAAAATATTGACGATAATACAATTAAACATATTAGCGAATTGTATATCATTTTATTTCATATTGTCTTAGAAGGCAATAATAAAGTAAAATAATACAAATACATGTGAATTGAATAAAATAATTAATAAATAAGATATGATTGAGTGATAGTTGATGTATCATTCACTCATTCACATCCTATTTTAGTATAATTCAAATAATTATTTCTTTTATCAATTGTGGTATTGTTTAACACTTTCGTCGCATTTGTTGCGACACTTTCTTCTGTTGATATCTTCTCATTAATCGCTGGAAAACGACAGCATTTTCTTTCTTCTTGAATCTCATGCCATCAAAAAGTTTGAGACATTCAAACATATTTGAGAATTGTTTATACATATGATTTACATCTTTCCCTTTTTCTGTTTCTACAACTGCGGCATCCCTTATA